>JAQQZR010001675.1:0-10685 GCA_030068235.1 Notoglanidium macrostoma
TTTGTACTTTTGTGTTGTCTTGCATGTAGCACCTTGGTCCTGGAGAAACGCTGTCTCGTTTCACTGTAAACTGTATTGCATGTATATAGTTGAAATGAAAATAAAAGCCACTTGACTTGACTTGAGCTCTCACTTTGCATGATATGGAGTGAGATTACTGTCATTTATATGAAATCAAAGATAAAATGTTAAACCGAAGAAAACATAGTACACATGTGCAGGAATCAAGGAAACCAAGCAAAAATGGTGAGGAGGAGGAGGAGAGTACAGCAAAAATACTGTTTTTGAAATGCAGCACACCAGAGACAAGTGTCGCCTCTCACAGCCCTGAGCTCCAAACCGGCAGTGTGTGTATGCGGTTTCAAATATGCAGTGTTTTTTTCTGTGCTATTGCCCTGGCTTTTTTTCTGCTCAGTTTAACCTCATTTCTGCACCCTCATAAATGACAGTGATCTCACTCTTACTTGTTTATGTCATATTAGCAGTATAAATTAGTTGCATAGCATCTGTATCTGATGAAAACATTGTTATAATGTAATAATGATATACCAGTATCCAAAATTTGCTACCGGTCCAGAAATCTGACCCTGGGAGAACCAGAACTACTGGAAAACCGAAAACAGCAGTACTAAGTCAGCTAGTGAAAAGGAAAAAGAAACACTTGCTGAGCTCTACAACATCCTTATAAAGAAACTCATGACCCTGTGCATAGCAGAGTGGCACACCTTGAGCGACAGAGAGACCTGGAGAGACCTTCTCAGTGTGTGAAATTTCAGAAAGATCCAGACCTGAACTCCGCCCCACCGAGGCGTCCAAGAACAGAGTAATGATCCTGCTCAGCACGCTGCAAGCCAGTCAGCAGCATAAGGAAGAGCCTACACATCTCATTTGTATCCGGATCTGCCTGGCCCTCCTGAATACACCGATGTACCCCTCCCACCCCCACATGAACCAACACCGAGTACAGCGAGAGAGAAAGAACCACCGAGCAGCACCACTGTACTGTATGTGCATACCTCGTAAGGCTTATGGAAATTCATGAGATACACTGTGGCATTGACAAGCCTGCAGCTCTCGCTGCAGGAGAACCGGCACCTGGAGCCTGGGAAGCCCATCTTAGAAACAGCTTCATGAATGGGCTGATGCCCAACATCGCACAAAGGGCGAAGCAGCAGTGCATCCTGTGGGAGACTGCAAACTTAACGAAGATCAAACAGCATGCCATACATGCAGAAAAGGTTTTCAAGGAAAAAGAAAACTGAGAAAAGAGCTGCTGACTTACATGCTGCCACACTAACGATGTTTCAAGGCACAAGTTCCCAAGGGGCACGAGGAGGAGGAGGCAAAGAACGAGGGCGAGAAAAAGGTAGAGGAAGAGGATTTGCACCAGCTGGCCGAGACAACACCTGTTCCAATTGCGGCAGCGACCAACACTTCATCATTGGAAACTGTCCTCGTGAGAGATCTTCCGCCAAGGCAGATGGACGGGTGGAGGGAGGGAATGGTGAAGCACAGAGAACAGATGAAGGTAACACGCAACACGCACACCAGTCCGCGAAGACAGCTCATTACAGGCAGGAACATGAACACCACGTACAAACATTAGACAGGAACACACGAGCCAAAGGCCTGATGGACAATGTAATTGTCATATGAACTGTGAATGTAGGGATAGAGAGAATAACCCACCCATGCTCCTCTCGTTCCTTAAATATGCTCAAACACCTTTTCAAAAACTTCCATGTATACCTCCATTGATTAATGGATAAAGGTTGCAATTTCTAGTAGACACTGGAGCAACACATTCAGTTATAAAGCAGAGGGCATTAAAAAAAGACACCAGCATTAACACCAAAGACTCTGTGCACCATAGGTGTCACAGGGCATGCAACAGTAGAGAGATTTTCAGAAAACCTCACATGTACATGCACAAGTGAAACTGGCACACACACACCACATTCCTTTCTAATTTCATCCTCCTGCCCAGTTAACTTGTTTGGCAGAGACCATATGTGTAAATTGCATTTGACATTTACTTCATCGAACAAAGACCTAGTTGTGAGCCTTAGCAAAATTCATTGTGTTAAATACAGTCCAGAATCACCCCTGTACACCGTGTTCCAAATTATTATGCAAATTATATTTCTCTGATTTTCCTAAATAGTCCATGCAAGTGACAGTCAGCATAATTTTCGAGTCAACAATCATTAAAGTATAATTCGAATGTTACTGAACAAACCTCCCAATGATGACAGTATGTTTTTCCAAAATAAAAAACTTAAAATGCACCGTTTCAAATTAATATGCACAACAGAGTTTCAAAAGATTTTATAGGTTGGAAAGAACTGAAAATTGTCATTTGTTGAATTTGCAGCATTAGGTCATATTTACCAAAATCAAAAGCTATTTCAATCAAGAACATCTTAACAGGTCAAGTTACATATTAATATAGGACCCCTTATTTGATAGCAGCTTCACAATTCTTGAATCCATTGAACTTGAGTTTTTGGAGAGTTTCTGCTTGAATTTCTTTGCAGGATGTCAGAATAGCCTCCCAGAGCTGCTGTTTGGATGTGAACTGCCTCCCACCCTCATAGATCTTTTGCTTGAGGATGCTCCGAAGGTTCTCAATAGGATTGAGGTCAGGGGAGGATGGGGGCCACACCATGAGTTCCTCTCCTTTTATGCCAATAGCAGCCAATGACGCAGAGATATTCCTTGCAGCATGAGATGGTGCATTGTCATGCATGAAGATGATTTTGTTACGGAAAGAACGGCTTTTCTTTTTGTACCATGGAAGAAAGTGGTCAGTCAGAAACTCCACATACTTTTCAGAGGTCATCTTCACACCTTCAGGGACCCTAAAGGGGCCGACCAGCTCTCTCCCCATGATTCCGGCCCAAAACATGACTCTGCCTCCTCCTTGCTGACGTTGCAGCCTTGTTGGGACATGGTGGCTGTCCACCAACCATATACCACTCCATCCATCTGGACCATCCAGGGTTGCACGGCACTCATCAGTGAAGAAGACTGTTTGAAAATTAGTCTTCATGTAGTACTGGGCCCACTGCAGCCTTTTCTGCTTCTGAGCATTGGTTAGGGGTGGCCGAATAGAAAGTTTATGCATAACTGCAAGCCTCTGGAGGATCCTACAACCTTGACTTTTGCGGGACTCCAGAGGCACCAGCAGCTTCAAATACCTGTTCGCTGCTTTGTAATGGTATTTTAGCAGCTGCTCTCTTAATCTGATGTATTTGTCTGGCAGAAACAGTCCTCATTTTGCCTTTATCTGCACGAACCCGTGTGTGCTCTGTCTCAGCCACAAATCTCTTAATAGTACGATGATCACGCTTAAGTTTTCATACCTTGTCCAAAGCATTCAACTATTTCACGCTTTTTGGCAGCAAAGAGATCCTTTTTCTTTCCCATATTGTTTGAAAATGGTGGTCTGCTTAATAATGCGGAATGTCCTTCTTCAGTAGTTTGTCCTTTAATTGGGCTCACCTGGCAAACTAATTAATCACAGGTGACTGAGATTGATTTCAGTGATTGTGGTGAGCTCTGAGATAATACCATCCACGAGTTTAATTGAAAAACAAAATATTTAATCTTTGACACAAATACAATTTGCATAATAATTTGGAATGTGGTTTATGCGTATGAATGGAAGCTTTGCCCTGATCAGCTAACGCAGATTACATCACACCTAGTTCAAACAGCTCACCACAGAACCTCACCACAAGGAACTGACTATATGTTGAAAGAAGATTTACACTGTATGGTACATGTACACAGGGGGTGGGATGAGTCGTTTGAGAAAGCTTGATTTAAAGAAACCTCAAACAGAGAACACCTGGTTTTGAAAACATTATATTTCTCAAAAAAAAAAAAAAAAAAAAAAAAAAAAAAACACTGTGCATATCAACTGACAATTGCATTAAGGTGACGGAATGAAATTGGGGACGCCATTTGGAGAGGGACCCTTTCCAAAGAGAGTTTTTTGATGTTGTACACACAAACCCTCACGTCTCTCTGGCTAAGCCCGTAGACTGGGACTGGAAGTGCGTCCTAGATTGCAGCCTTCGAAACACTGGGGTGGCTACCCACTGAGGACCCCTCAGTTTTTCACATTGCAAAATAAGGTGTCTTTAAACAGACTTTAACCATGTGTGTTCATGTTGTGCGCAGCATAAGCCTGACTGGAGACAGAAGTCTCCAGAAAAGGATTTTTGTTCCCTTGTCTTACAGAAGAGTGCACTCCAACCCAAGTTCATCCAAGACTGAAAGAAGTCCCAGAGGAGGTATGGGCTAAAGGTAAACATAGGACTAATTCGAGGTGCTGAACCAGTGATCACCCCCAAATCTGACTTCAGGCCTAAACAAAACACAATATCCACTTAAACCTGAGACCGTTAAAAGCATTAAGCCTGTGTTTGATTCTTTATTAAAAGGCAGGAGTAATTGCCCCTTGCCCGGACTCACCAGTGCGTACGCCCATTTTTCCTGTAAGAAATATCAGAAAACCCCCATAGCCTGACGAATGCAGTGTGAAAATGATAGTGGCACTGTAGCAATACCTCACTAAAGAGGGCCACAAGGCTAGACTAGCAAAATTTCAGTTTTTAAAACAGGAAGTACACATCCTAGGACATGATTTACAAGAGAGAGTAAGAGACTTTTCACAGACAGAACTTTGGCAATTCAGAAAATTCCCAAACCAGTCACAAAAAAAGCAAATTCTCTCTTTCCTGGGAATGTGTTCATACTGCAGAATGTATATTCCAAATTATTCAGCAATGGAGGCACCTCTGCGCTATATAGCACATAGATCAGAGCTCACAGCGTCCTCACAAGTGCAATGGACAGCAGAAGCTGAACGGCCTTTACAGATCTGAAGCAGGCATTACAAACTACCCCAACCTTAGGCTTGCCTGATCCACAGAAACAATTGGTACAGACTGTTGATGAAAAGAATGGCTGTATGACTTCCGTTTTGTTGCAGAAACATGGAGACAAGCTGAGACCAGTGGCCTATTTCTCAGGTAAATTGGACCCCATCGCAGATGGCCGTTCACCTGGTGAAGCTCACATGCATAAATACTAGCCCCCACTTAATCCACTTTGTATTGCGTTTGGGCACACTAAACACTGTAAGGAGTGTTTTCCCGACGGCGAGGCAAATCATTTAATTCCACAAAAGACGACTACAACCCACCCTTTAAAGATGCTGACAACAAATTTTTTAATGTTTAAGTGATTGAATGCATCTCCTGTGTTATAGTCTTATTTCCAGATTATTACGGCTTGCATATAACAGATGTTTCTTTTTCTTTCCCTCTTAAAACAGCCTTTAGCTTTTTCCTCTCATGTTTATGAAGTGTTGAGTTGAATCATTGCCGAATTCTTGACCCAGATGTCATGATGTGAGTCTTTCCTCATAGGTTGAAGACATTAATTTGTGTTTTAGTTATCTAAAGGATAAAAGGGGGAAAATGTAGTGGAAATTAATGTTTATGTTGTTTAATGTGTGATCTTATGAGTTTTTAAACTTATGACCAATTAATAGCTCTGAATGTCTGTACACTGGATTAGTAGTTTTTTGCTTCTTTTTTATATTTAAATTTATATATATATATATATATATATATCTCAAGTGGCTTTCTCGGAACAAGGACGGTGGACTCCATTTTTTTCTAGTGTGTAAATGTTATCAAAACAACCACCTCATCCAGCACTGATAACATATTTTGCTGTTATGTCTTTGTCTGGGACTCATCAGGAATGTGGTCAAATGCATTCCTGAGCAGCTCCGCAAGTGGTTTAGGGTGAATGCGTCTTGAAGGTCATCTAAACTTCCTTTTTTTTTTTTTTTTTTTTTTTTTTTTTTTTTTTTATATAAAGTGTTGCTCAGTCGTGATCAGATCGCCAAAGACGCATTTTAATACCAAGTGTAAACAGGGTCAAAAGATTTTTTTTTCCCGGGGCAGAATGTTTTTGCTTATTTCTGGTTCACCTTCAGTGATCAAATTACCAAATTTTTGCACATTACCAGGAAATGGTCCCGAGGCCATATACCAAGTTTAGTGTCATTGCTGAGATATGCTCTCACTTCCTCTCACTTCACTTAGCTTCATAATTGATTTTAATTAGCGGTGGTGGCCGAATGGTTTCAAAATCAAAAATCCATCTCATGACATGTAATGCTTGGTCAAAATATCATATGTGCTGAATTTAATAATGATTGGACCAATTTTGTGTCCTGTGAAAACATATTACATCTTTTGCTAAAATCCACAACTTTATCAGACAAAAATAATTTAAGGCATTAACAGTTATTCACCAAAACACATTTGTGCTTATTGCCGTTACCACTAGTGGTCTAACACGTGTTTCTTCAAAACTAGGTCCCAAGTCCATGTACCAAGTTTGGTTTTAATGCTGTTTTAAAGTGTTGCTGAGCTACATCCTGACATTAATTCCTGTTTTGTGGCTTTGCCATCAAATTTCACTTGATGACAGCAGCCTGGGACACAATTGCTCCAGCAAAATTCTTTGAATACCTTTTGGCCAGAACCCTCTGTAGATGATAGCTACCAAATTTGATGATAGAATTAACAATTTAGGACTAATATTCAAAAGTATGGTGGAGTTTAATGGCGATGGATGCATTTGAATCAAGTTGACCCAAGGATTCAGGGGGAAAAAGATCACAGCATTAGGACAAATGGGTCAAATGTTATAAGCAAAAATGTTATTTGGTACATTGGTGGCACTACAGAGCAGGAAGGAATGACCCCAAATTTGACAAATGGATAACTTGATCCGTCCTGTATCACTATGCCAAATGTAACCAAATCTAGCAAGGGATTCTATAGGCTGCCATAGACTTTAATGAAGTCTAATAATAATAATAATAATAAGATAATTTTATAACAAGTAACGATGACAACCCCAACCCAACACACCACAAGCAGAGATGGGTTTAAAAAAACAAAAAGAAACCATGCTTTCTTTTGCCAGATGGTGATACTATACCAGAGAGTTACTCTGGACATATGGATATCATTACAACCATAGCCAATAACCATAGCAAATCTGACATGAATTTTATGAACGGTCTAGGAGCAATATATTCAAGATGGGTGGAAAAAGCCACTGTTTATGTTGCCAAATGGTTGCACTATACCACAAAGTAACCATAGGCATGTAGATATCATAAATTTTTGATTATCATCAAACAACACATGGAAAACATATAACATACTCCTGCTAGAGTGGTGACACAAATTCAGCATTTCAACACCTTGCAAGATAGCAAAAATCCCTTCACAATTTACAATCAGCAACCTTTTGCAATAGTGGCCATCTAGTGTAGGTGCTCTCCAGCTGACACTAAAGGCCCTGCACCCAGATGAGTGAAAAAGCCACTTTTTCTGTTGCCAGATTGTGGTGATACATACGAGTGTCAGTCAGGACATCCTGATGTCAGTTATCCTAACCAATAACCTGTGAGGTTTGAGCCATATCAAGCAACCTATGGGGAACTTATGATGAATTGTTTTCTGCATGGAGAGAGATAATATATTCTTTAACCATTTCGACACCTTACAAGACACCACAAATCCCTTCACAATTTACAATCAGCAACATCTTGATGATATGTATATAAAATCTGACATGAATCCAATGAACCAGCTATGAAACTCCAGTTAAAATGAAACACGTGTCAAAACGAACAAAGTCCAAACTACATCACTTCCTGATGGGATAGGCTAATGAAATGCACAAATTTGTTCATCTTGGGGAGATCCACATGACTTCATGGTGCATGTATGTAAAACTACATGCCAGGCAGAAGTCTCAATGTCATATGTGGTGCTATGGAGACAATGGGCCACATCCAGGGCCAAGCCTCAGTCACAGAATAACTGTTACAAGCAGTGATAGGTGTGTCTAATTTCATGTGTCAATTGCCCATGGGAACCAGTACTGTGACCATGTGCTTGGGTCTTCAAAATATAAGATTTTGTCATCGTGTCATGAAGCCTGTACTGGAGATGCCTTTCTATCCAGGCTTTATTGTATCGTCTTATGCCTACTTGTCAATGAAAGAAGCTGTGTCCCCAATTCATGGTGATATATTTAATTTAAATTGGTTCTGAACAACAAAAGTAGACAATAAAAGTGTGTTTAGTTACAATAAAAGTAATCAGTAAAAATGATGCCCCTTATAACGCAACTGTGTCTACCATTTTAATGGGGCCAAGTAGTATACATAATGAGGGCTATGGTTGTGGGCTCAACAGTAGGTTTTTAATATTTTGTTTCATCTTAGTTTTATTGGTCTTCCGGTCAAAAATATTATAACAATTGGCTTTGCCAATGTGTGGTGAGTAAAACGCATTCCAACAGATTTTACGGTCATGGGAAAAAGAAAGTACACCCTTCAACAATTCTGTTATTATCAGGGCCTCACCAACTTCTATAAACAAAGTAACCACGAATGACAGCAAAAAACATGTCAATTTGTAGTAATTTTTCCCACAAAAATAGTAGGGAAAAAAATAAGTACACCCTATAATTCAGTAACATGTAGAACCATATTTGGTAACCATAACTTGAATTAAACAATTTTTGTAGGAGTTTCAGTCTTGTGCAATGTTTTGGAGAAATTCTTTACAAAATTGCTTCAGTTCATTGATGTTTGAGAGCATTGGTTTATGCATAGATTTCTTATGATCCCACCATAGCATCTCAATGGGGTGAGGTTTGGACTTTGACTTGGCAATTACATCACCATGATTTTCTTCTTCTTTAGCCATTCAGATGTCGATCTGCTGTGTGTCTGGGATCACGGTCTTGGTGCATGACCTAATTTCGGCCCAAAATTTGAAGCAGCTTAAGTTGTTGGACAGATGGCCTCATTGTTTATAAAAAATATTCTGGTATAAAGTAGAGTTCATAGTTATCTCAATGACTGGAAGTTTCCCAGGTCCTGTGGCTCCAAAACAATTCAAACTCATTCCAAAACATTAGTTGGTGAGGGGTGTTTGTGGTGATGTTCTTTGTTTGGTTTTCGCCAACCATGGCACAGTGCATAGAGACCAAGCATCTTCACCTTGGTTTCATCAGTCCAAATAATATTGTTCTAGAACTTTTGTGAATTGTTCAGATGCAATTCTGCAAACCCAAGTCATGCTGCCATATTCTTTTTGGAGACAAGGGGCTTTTTCCCCAAACATCCTTCGATGAAAGTCATACTTGTTCAGTCTTTTTCTGATTGTGCTGAAAAATAACAAAATTTAACATGCTTACTGAGGTGTGTAGGTTGCATGATGTAGCTTTTGGATTTTTATATATATATTTTTTTTTCTCTGAGCATTAAAGTCACACCTTGGACTGAATTTGCTGTGACACTCACTCCTGGGACAACTGACAACTGCCTTGAAGGGTTTCCATTTGGAAACAATATACATGTAATGATGTATTGTACACTGATAAATTGCAATACAAATTTATGGTGACTTGAAACGATGGAAATAAAAATGAACCGTGATTCATCTCTCAGATTTTCATAGATGTAAATGTGTTTAGACAGCACAGGGCACAATAATGTACAGTGGCAGGAATATATGTGACCTAACCGAATTCGGAAGTAACACAGCTCTAATGCTGTGAAAACACACAAAAACCAGATCTAAAATGGGAAAAAGCTTTTGTGCTCATTTACAAAGAGATTCAGCAAGAAATTTGAATTTGCTGAAAGATAAAAAAAAAAAAAAAAAAAACAAGCATATGCAGGTTATTGTTTTATATGTATGCTTTTTTCATTATTAAGAAAAAGGTTGTTTAAGAAAAACTTTTTTCATTTTTAATAAATGAACGAATGATATGAATGGTTGAATAATGAATATTGAGTTAATAGTAAAACTAATTTTTTAGTCAATTAATTAATTATTTTCTCCAGCCTTTAAAAATATTTGTAAATAACTATTGTTGATAATTAAGAAAATGAAACTAAAGTATGTATTATAAAAAGGAAGATTTAAGTTAATAAAGAACAGGAAAAAATTTGAATTTTTGATAAAATGTTGGTTTAATTTTCTTCTTAATTCTGATTAATTTTCTTTTGCTCCTCCTTGAACCGCCACCTTATCGTGGTGGAGGGGTTTGCATGTCCCAATGATCCTGGGAGCACTGTTGTCCTGGGCTGAATGCCCCTGGTAGGGTCACCCAAGGCAAACTGGTCTTAGGTGAGGGATGAGACAAAGGGCGGTTCAAAAGCCCCCATGATGAATAAAAAATTTGGACGGTGTTTTCCCTCGCCCGGACATGGGTCATGGCGAGTGCCTGATGGCCGGGCCTGCACCCATGGGGCTCGGCCGGTCAGAACCCGAAGAGGCAACGTGGGTCCCCCTTCACATGGGCTCACCACCTATGGGAGGGTCCAAGGAGGTCGGGTGCAATGCGAGTTGGGTAGTGGCTGAAGGCGGGGACCTTGGCGGTCTGATCCTTGGTTACAGAAGCTGGCTCTTGGGTCGTGGAATGTCACTTCTCTGAAGGGGAAGGAACCTGAGCTAGTGCACGAGGTTGAGAGATTCCGGCTAGATATAGTCAGGCTCACCTCGACGCACAGCTTGGACTCTGGAACCAATCTCCTTGAGAGGGGCTGGACTCTCTACCAC
>JAQQZR010001676.1:0-10675 GCA_030068235.1 Notoglanidium macrostoma
GTAGAAAGCAAAAAAAATAAAGAAAAACCTATGAAAAAGAGTAGGTGTGTCCAAACTTTTGACCGGTAGTGTATATCTATATATCACTTTATTAAAACATTGATAAATATGGACTGTTAGCTCGCCAGTTAACTTAGCCAACGGCTGTTGGTGTTCAGCAGCTGGTTAGGTTTGTTATTAGTTCAAAGGCTACATTTGTCTATTTACATAATTAGTCAAATTATGTAGCAAAGATACTAAAGATAGCCTACTCATTAAAGACCTCTTTGTCTGGAGATCTCTGTGGAGATCAGTGATTAACAAAACACGTAGAAGAGTTGATTATATTATATTTGTATAATAATAGGGTATAATAAAAGGACTGTGATTTAATTATACTCAGAAGGGCACCATTTCGGCGAACTACTGTACACTGTGCTGCAAAATAACAGCCATTTAAAATAACCCCACCTCTTCAATGTGAAAGTAATGCATTGGCCATGTGATTTGGAGTAATGGTGGGTAGAGTATTCTAGCTCTGAGATCAGGCTATATGTTTAATTTTCATTTGTCTGTAACACACAATGGGTGTCGGGCCTTTAACTCGTGGTCTGGCAGGTGTGTAAATTCCAATATAAATATCACAATCCAGCAAAAAAAATTGGGAACTCGCACACTAAACAAACGAGCATCACCGAAAAGAAAAGAAGAGAAAGGTAAACTTAGGAAGTGAAAAGCAAACGTGTTCAGTAATAGACTTTCCTCAGTGTGAACAGTCATCAGGTAGCATACCAGGAACACCGCAAAAGACTTACTGTTTTAGAGATGCCCTGACCCACTCGCCTAGCCATCACAATTTGGCCCTTGTCAAACTCGCTCAGATTCTTACACTTGCTCATTTTTCCTGCTTCCAACACATCAACTTCGAGAATTAGTTGTTCTCTTGCTGCTTAATATACCCCACGTCTTGACAGGCGCCACTGTAATAAGATAATCAGTGTTATTCACTCCACCTGTCAGTGGTTTTACTGTTATGGCCAATCAGTTTTACTTTCTGTCTGGGGTTTCTCTGCTCATTTTCCCCATGTCCATGTGGGTTTCCCCCTAAAAACATGCAGATTAAACTTCCCCAAGGTGTGACCCTGCATGTGCACTACTAGATCTACGATCTACTTTGTGCAAACTTCATCGTATTGAATTTTTCTATAGACATTTTCATCAATGAGACCCTTGGCCTGATTTGATTAGGGTTTTGTTCTTCCATACAAAAGGAATTAACTATGAGTGAGGTCAGAGTAATAATATTAAATTTAACCCCCCCCCCCCCATTTTTTGAAGTAAAAAAAAAATATATATTTTTTAATTACAAAAATATTTGACACTGATGCTCTAACCAAGCATTTAGATAAATAAAGGTAAAATACACAGAGAAGCAAAACAGGTCACATGAAAACAAGGAAAAGATCCGTGTCCTCTTCCAAAAACTATTATGATCCAGAAATTAATAACAGTAACACACAGCTTTTTTCCCAGTGTTTTATTTAGGAGGTATTCTTTGACTGGGGTCAGATCTTCACCAGGACTCTCTCATATCTCTGTGCACAACATGAAACATAGAAAGCGGTCAGAATACCCACTTCAACAAATTCTACTGTGGAAAGATGACTGAATATTTAAGGAATGAAACTGAATTATGGCAGTCACTCTTACTCTTACTTGAAGCAAAATTCTCTTACCACATAAAGACAAGGTTACAAAAAAGAACCACAGATGTGATTCCAAGAACAGCATCAGCATGTCCACTGTTCCGGGCGACTGGCACTGCAGGAGTGGTCAAAAAACATTTATTTGGTTAACTTTATTTCATCTAACCTCTTACATGTGCATTTAATCATGTTAAAGATTCAACAACAAGCAAAATAAATGATTGCTTAAGCTGATGGAACACGTTTTATGATCATGGGTTGCAGAAAATGAAACCTGAGCAGGTAATAAGACTTCTGAATTCTCTGACTTTAGCAAAATTTGGTTATTACCAACTCTACACAGAAATACACTCACTTTTTGTAGTCGGGTTTGTGGGGCATGCTGAAAGGCAGAAAAATAACACTAAGTTGTGTAAAACACGCATGAATCTGCACTGAGCTAATAGACCAGTTAGACAAAGACACCTAACCATAGACTAGGCCTGTGTCTTTATTATAGCTGGTTGTTTGTTAAATAAGATATAAGACACTTTATAGAACATCCACTTTTACTTAAGAAATCATTTTCACCATAAAAATGTTCATTTTCCAAATGCAAATAAAATAAGATTTTAGCAGCAGTGAGTCAACATGTTATTGTAACAGTTAGTGATGAATAACTCTTTCTATCAGGGTGACCAGCTTAATTTCTTCCTGGGAGACATCAGTAATGTAAGTGTTTGTGAGCTACTAACTTTTAACACATTATTATTATCATTATTATTATTAGTAGTAGTAGGAGGAGGAGGAGGAGGAATAGGAGGAGGAGGAGTATTTATTTTTCTATTAGTAGTATTACTATTATCTTGTTAATATTATAGCATATTACTATTACCTTTCTTGGCTCTAAAGGTAGAATAGGGTAGTGAAAAAACAGTCTAAATGTATTATTTCACACTGCACATCATGTAAGGCTGGGAATGTCACGTTGTATGAACTATGAAGTGTACTGCACTCCATTTATACTGTAACTACAGAATATATGACTAATCCACTACTTTAAAAATCATTCATGAAAACATGTAATTGTAAGAAAGAGCTTTAAGAATTCACACCGAATTGTATTTTGTAACCTGTGTTAAGAACACGTCTTTAGTTTCCCATTTCTCTTAATCTTCACACTTCTGTTTTTTTGGCATATCTATATAGGTCTCTACACTTGGTTATATATTTTGGTATTGAAAGTTCATTATGGAACCAAAAGTGGTTGCTACAAAAACGCTGAATCATTTTTAGATACTAGTCTGACTTGCATCAAATTCAGCAGATAGCATCCATTTTAATCAGTATTTCAGTTCTGTGAGATGAGTTTGCTCTGCGCACATAGCCGTGTTGAATGCTACACTACAGGTTTGCTATGATACGCTTGGTTCGTTTTACAGATTTCAGTTCTAATGATGTGACAGATTTATTACTTTTTCCCCCCAACTGTTGTTAGCTGATTTATCCCATAAACTGTCATTACAGTTCAGTAGCATTTCTTCCAGTTACGCTTGGTTTATTGATTAACATTAAATTAGTTATAGTTTAAATTACAGTTTAAAATAAATAGTCCCAGATGAGAACATGCTGGTGAAGCGTTCCCTTTCCACAGAGCAATTCTTAACATGCGAGTGGTAAAATGACTGTTTATTTAAATTAGTGTACATAGTTAAAATACAATGCCTAACTGATGAAGTAATGGATGCCTACAGTTTCCTTCCCAATACAACTTTGCAGTTTTCAGCTAATTCCAGCAAACATTTTTCACATATTTCTTTCTTTCTTTCAATTGCAGCACCATTCGGTCTGTGTAATTCAATAATATAAATAATTATTTTCTATTAAACACCCAGTGAAAGATTTTAATGTTGTACTTACTAGAGCAATTGATGATTTTCTGTGGAGAGAAAAAAAAAACAGAGACACAAACATTAGACTTATGATTACAAATGAATGCAGGCAGGGATTCTGGGCTCAGATTAATTTTGTAGTCACGCACTCTCCTAACTGAAGGTCAGTCGTACATGCTTTTTCATTTGAATTTGAAACAAATTGAATAAATAAAGCTTACAGCATGTCAGCCTAAATGGTAAATTTTGCCTGCGCATATACACAGTGTCAATAAGAATCTTAAAATTGGCAAGAGCCAGCAGGAATGACACACACTATATTCTCAAAAGTATGTTGACATCTGACCATCACGCCCGTATGCGGGTGTTCCCCAACCCAGCCCAAAGTTTGAAGCACACAATTGTTTATCTTTGTACTCTGTTTCATTAGATTTCCCTTCACTGGAAGGGGCCCTTACCTTTCCCAGCATGGCAATGTCCCTGTGCACAAAGTGACATCCATTGCCAATCTTTCACAGGGCTAACACAGAGACAGCCAGCCATTCACACTCACATTCACATCTATGGGAAATTTAGATTAGCCTGTTGACCTAATCTGCATGTCTTTGGGCTGTGGGAGGAAACCGGAGCACCTAGAGGAAGCCCATGCAGGCATGAGGAGAACATGCAAACACCACACAGAAAGCCCCCTGGCGACAGTGCTAACAGCTACACCACTGTGTTGCGTGTTCTGATCTTGATCTTAGTCAGAAGCACAAAGACATTTCGGCTAAGTACACACATTAGTATTAGTTTACAGGTCGGTATCGAGCATATTGAGCAATCCTTCACAGTGCAGGCTGGAAAAATGACCTTCTAACAGTTCTAACAGTTTTTCAAAAAGCTAATTGGAGTCATTTGATTCAGTCAAGAAGATGAGATTGGAAATCTCTTAATGACACACAAAGTCTGGTTACTGACAAATCTGTTCTTCTCAAAGAAAAACCGATGAGTGTGTAGCATGCCTCGATCCCATCAAAGGACCCTAGATGATGTATTTAAAGAGATGCAAAAAGCTGGAAAAGTCTACAAAAAGCATTTCTGAAGACCTGGGTGTTCATCAATTCACAATAAGTCAAATTGTCTACAATTGAAGGAACTTTAGGACTGTTGCTATTCTCCCTAGAAATGGGTATCCTGCAAAGATCACACAAAGAGTGCAAAGCTGAAAGTGGTAAAAACGAATCCAAGACTACCAGCAAAAGACCTGTGGAAAACTCCACAAACAGTGCTTGATCTATGGTTAGGGTTAGTCTTTGCTCATGTATCCACTATCAGAAACACTACAAAATGGTTTTAATGGAAGGACACCATGAAGGAAACCACGGTAATCCAAACAAATTACAGTGCATATCAAGTTTGCCATAAACCACCATTGTTCTGATGACAGATCAGAACAATTTCTGGCAAAAATGCCAATGCTACAATTGAAGGAAAAGAATGCGCTGCACACCAACACCGAAACCTCCTACTATGAATTATGGTGCAGGGAACATCATGGTTTGGAGCTGCTTCTCTGCCTCAGGGCCTGGATGCCTAAAATCATTGAAGGAACAATAAATTCAAAACCATATCAAGATATTTTTACAGGAGAATGTTAGGGCAACAGTCCATGACCTCCAGGTTGTGTGATGCAACAAGACAATGTCCCAAAGCCCACAAGTAAATCATCTAAATAATGGTTGTAAAGGAAGAGAAATCTGGTTGTAGAATTGCCAAGTCAGAGTCCTGACCTTAACCCAACTAAGATGCTATGGCATGACCTGAAGAGATCTAATCAATTAAGACTAATAAATACTGATGAACTGAAACATTTTTCTAGGGAGGAATGGTCCCAATCTCCTCTTCATCATTGTGCCACTCTTAATCTCAATTTTTGGTGCTAAAGGAGGATTTTCAAGTTAGTAAATTCATTTCTTCATTCATTCATTTTTCCAGCCTGCACTGTGAATGGTTACTTAATCTGCTCGATAAAAACTTGAAAAGTATTACTAGTTCAGTCAGATTGTGTTTTTCTATCACTGTGATATAGACAGATGATGATTTCACCACTTTTTATGAATGAGCAATGCAAGTTACCCTGGTAACTCCATATGGCTTACTCTAGTGTATAAGGTAATAAAATACATCATTACTCACCCCATTACAGATATTTTTGTATGTAACATTGACGTAACAGGATTTTAAAATGATGGTACGAGGATCTCTGCTGAAAACCATCACGTCATTAAGCTTAACTTCATTGGCCACTACAGTGTTCTAAAAAACACAGTTACACATTAACATATTAGAGTTGTAATTTTTATCCCTTCAGCCATAAATTAAAGCTTAAATCTTGTGATCTAAGACTAATTCATCCTAGAATAAATCCAGTGATTCACCATGTACACAACACAGTACAGTGAGTAGACTAATACATCAAGTGGAAGGAACAATTCATTAGTGAACATATTGTAACAAATTAGAATATAAAAAATTGAGAATCGGTATATTATTGCAGCTAGCTACAATTTAACTATAGAGATTTAGTCTATCATATTGAATGTTTAGGTGCGACATAAGAGACATTGACAAGAACATGATCACAGACATAAAGGAGAATACTTCACATACTTTATATACTTACATTTACACCCCAATGGTATTCATTACAGGAAGATACTCCCTCGTGTAGATGAACCTCAATGCCATTAGGATGAAACTTAGCAGAACAATCACTGCCTTTGACTGTGCGTAGCCACAGGAAGGAGATGCAGATGACTGTATATCAACAAATAATGAAGAAGACTGTCAAACATTAAATAATATTTAATGTTACAGAGTCACTTTATCCAAGCCTAGTTTTAAAGCAATAAAAAAGAGAAAAAATGAGAAAAAAAGAAACGTGGCTTATAAAGGAGTATAATTTTAGTACAGTTTATTCTATTAAATGATAGCTTCCAGAAATGATTGCCTCAGCAATTTCTCCTTTCATTGCTGTCAGCTAAATAAGACTTCAGCAGCAGAGAGCACTCATTTTTTTTTAATTAATGCTAGACTATGGCCCTGCCCTCATGTCCTGACTGAGAGGTGGAACAGCCTGGAATGGCATTTCAGTGATGTTTTGCCACACAGTCGAAGTGTAGGTCTAACAGTTGTTTCCCTCATTATGTCTTCCACTGTTTGTATAAGTGGTGGTGGTGCAGTGGTCGCTTCACAGCAAGAAAGTTTTTTGGTTCAAACCTACACTCCAGTACTCGGTACTTTCCGAGTTTGTATATCCTCCCCGAGCCTGGATGGGTTTCCTCATATATGCTCAGACATGCAGATTAGGGACTTCCTCACACTAGGCAATCCAAACCTATTCTGGGAGCGTTTGACCCCCAAAGGCCAGTTCGACTGACTAGTGTGATCTCTCTGTACTGTTCCCTATGTTTACATTGTGGATTATTTTGGGTGCGGTAACACACGGCTGGGATTGGCTCCAGCTTCCCTGCGATCCTCATCGGTCATGTGGTATAGATAATGGATGGATGGACTATTTGTATATTTTATTATGGCGTGAAATGCAGATAAAGTAAAGGACATTTCAGCGTGTCATTAGGACATGAGTAAAACACAATAACGTGACACAATGTTATGACATATTACTGGAAAATGCATAATGTTAATGAATTTGAATTTTGCATGTTTGACTGGAAGATATGAAATCAAGACGTTATAGAAAACTTTACATATTACACTTTCATATGACTTTAGACTGAGTTTTTTTTTTTTTTTTTTTTTTTGCAAAAGATCGGAATATTCATTGATTGTTTTAAGAAATGGATTAGTGTGTTTTCATCTTTTCCTTTTCCAGTAACCACTTGTTATCATAGTGAGTGTGGGGCGCAGAGTAACTGAAAACATAAACTATGACATCAGTTCTTGGGTCTCTTCTAGGCTGCTTCAATGCACGCTAGTGTAGTTAAAAAAATTATTTGCATGGAAATTTACTCTGGCTCACACCAAAAGTGTGCCTCCAGCCTGCCGGGCTTCTCAACATCCTAGTTCGAATCTTATTCTCTGTTTGATGTTATTGTATTCAAAGGCTAAGTTTAGGTAGACTTACTAATCATAGTCGCGCGCAATACGCAAGGTACGTTCATCTCCCATGCCAGACCGTGTTACAGTGCTACAGAGATATATTACTACCTATTGAATCTGAATTGCGTGGGAGTAAACCGTGAACTGTGAGACAAGACATTGCGGTTAATAAAATAACGATTCTGGCATTATTTTCTGATCAGATATTTCCTGGTCAGCTTTGTGTAAAATCATTACTTACTAGTCATACTCGCGCGCAAGACGCGTCCAGTGAGCCGGGACATCCCTGTTTCACTGATGACACTGCTGGGAAATAAAAAGATAAAGATAAGAAAGAAAAAAGAAACCCATTTGCCACGGTCTCGCCTCTGACGATAACGCCACCTCATCCGACAGACTTTAATTCCTGAATTGCTTTTAAGGGTTTGATTTTTTTGGCTGTTTAACAGCGCGAGCTCTGTAATTGCACCGAGACTGCTGTGAACTGATGGCACTTCCTTACCTCGTGCGTGTGCGTGCGAGCGTGTGTGTGTGTGTGTGTGTGTGCGAGAAATTTTTCAGCTAGCATTTCAGAGCTGTGAGGTATAGAAGAGAAAGATGTAACGTGTTCATGCAGCAGGTCTGCTCCAGCTTCAGTTAATGTAATCAGATCGACTTTGTAACGGATTCACCGGTCTAGATCATTAATGCTGTTGCAGCAGGGTTGTGGTTTCATGCTTTTGTTTGTACGGAATATGGAGAATGCATGTGAAGAGATACATGCATGACAGACTGATGCGCATCTTTTTCAGTAACATAGAAAGCAGACGCACGTTCAAAAGCATCAACTGTAATCATTTCATAAAGTCAATCCTATTAAGAACAGTGGAAATTATCCACATTCCCATCAAACCCTGAAACACAGTACAAGCCAAATCAGGACTGTAATATAACGGCAGATGTTTCTGCAGTGTAATAGACACATCTGTCATATGTATATTCCTGCCTCTCAGAAGTGAATGAATTTTATTGGACATTTCATTTGACAGTTTATTTATTAATAATGCATAGTACATACAGTTTAATGAAGTGGATTGAACATCAGTATCTGTTTTTTAGAAATTCATTAGAAATTTAACCTGAGATAAAACAGTACTCAAAATGCAAATCTCTGGAAAGCTATTCAAGTAGTCCATTGAAAGTTATTTGTTTTACTAGTGTGGTATGGATAAGGAAGTGCACATGAGTCACTGAAGTGTGTTTATGACTACTGAATTGCTTTCCTGTTTTGGTGAAACATATTGAGTTAATGAGCAAGAATATACACTGTTGTGATCAACAATCACACTGCATCATGAAATCTTAACACCGGTCTTGCATTTTTTTTCTTTGATCACACTTAGGGGGAATTCGAAGACAATGCAGCTTCCGTATACATGAATGAAAGAGGGGACGAGAAAACTATTGCGCTGACACTGAACAACTGTAAGTATTTGTTTATTTTGTAGCTTTTTCTTTCAAAGGAGTCTATAGGACATTATGGGGATGTGTTCTGCTAAAATGTTAGAGAGCCAGGGAAAACCCAGTTACATGGTGAAATTAAAAAAATTTGCTACTATGTAAAGTTCTGACAACTATAAATTTTCCTGAACTGAATAGATGTCTTACTTGAACACACAGTATATCAATTAAATGTAAAGTTACAGCATTTAAAAAATATGGTCATCCCTCAAAGTGAAATTCCACATGAAAAACAACAGCACATTCATTGTCTAAGTACAAGTGCTATAGACTATGTTCTCAGTGTACCGCATGCATTTCCTTTGGGTTCTCCAGTGTCCTCGCACCTCCAAAAACATGCCAATATGTGGATTGGCGACTCTAATTGTCCCTATGCATAAAAGAGTATGTGAATGTGTGTGTGCATGTTTCCCTGCATCCTTGGCATCCCTTCTTGGGTGTATTCTTGCCTTGTATCCATTGACTAATTCAGTGAGTTCTGCTAACAGAAGGTTAAACATTTTTTTCCAAGACATTGTTTCGCATTCCCCTGACTGAGTGTGCATTTCCAAAAATTGAGAAAGTGCATTCCTGATATATGGCAAATCCAATTATTTGGTATTTAACAGACTCAAGAAAACTTAAAATAAAAATGATCATGAACAATCTTTATTTTCAGTAATATTTGAAATGACTCCTTTTATAAACCTGAAGACTTTGGATTTGGTTTTATTTATTTACCAAAAATGTAATATTTGTCTTTATTTTACATTTCATAAGTTACACTGTCTTTATTCTCACTACATGATAAGACATAATAGTGCTGTAGTACCTCAGTAGTTCATGATATACTAAATCAAACACAATTTAAATTTAATGCACTAAATAAGCTATGATAATGCCTGTTTTGGATTTTGCCCTCAAATACACATATGGTGTATGTGGTAGTTTAAAATGTTTAGTTGGTACTTAACACAATAAAAATTAAATATCAGTTAAAATAGTTAAATAACAATTAAGCTAACAAAGGAAATACCCGAATCAAGACAAGTTTCCTGAGCCATGAAGGAAGGGAAAATTGTAGCTCATGTGAATAAGGTCATACTCCTACTAGATGATCTGAACCACTCCTGGGAGTGACTGACCCCCAAAGACCAGTTCAACCAGTTTGACAAGAGTGATCGCTCTGTACCACTGCAGATCAGTTTGGATCATGCACAGCGTGATAACTAACCACACCTTTACGGGTGTCTACCTGTTTATATCTGAGGAACACAGAAATATTTTGCTTTGGCGTTCAGGAAATTAGTGACTACAATGGATGACTGAATATTATTCAATGTCGAAGACGCATCTGAGTCTTCCAGGGTATTTTCTTTAATACATGACTATGTAACGACATATATTGGAACCATAAATAGCAAAATTTGGTCAAACAAGGCTGCAAGACCAGGCGACTATCCATCCATCCATTATCTATACCGCTTTATCCATCCGGGTCGCGGGGAAGCTGGAGCCAATCCCAGCATCTTGGGG
>JAQQZR010001677.1:0-10672 GCA_030068235.1 Notoglanidium macrostoma
AG
The DNA here is from genome assembly GCA_030068235.1 of Notoglanidium macrostoma. NCBI lineage: Eukaryota > Metazoa > Chordata > Actinopteri > Siluriformes > Auchenoglanididae > Notoglanidium > Notoglanidium macrostoma. The sequence goes on from JAQQZR010001677.1 coordinate 3, forward strand.
TGTGACCCAAATGAGGATGGGATCCCTTTTGAGTCTGGTTCCTCTCAAGGTTTCTTCCTTTTACCATCTCAGGGAAGTTTTGCTCGACGCCGTCGCCACAGGCTGCTCATTAGGGATATATATAGATAAATGTATTGATTCATAAGTTTATATTCAGAATTTATATACTTTTTGAAGCTGCTTTGTGACAATGTCTGTTGTTGAAAGCGCTATACAAATAAAATTGAATTGAATTGAATTGATGATTGATTTCAACTGTACTGATTCAAGTTTTACTTCTAATATAATCATATTTAGTGGTGTGGTACTTGCAGTTATCAGTTTTACTGTAGCCACTGGTTTGATCAGGACTGCTGAGAGATTTTAATCATGTCTTATTTTTTTAGTGAGTTTCCCAACAATATGTCTGTGATGGAGAGGCATCTGTTCATACTCCTGTTTATCACAGGTGAGAAAAGTCTGTATGCATGTATGTATGCATGTGTGTGTGCATGAGTGTGTTTATGTACATGTAGACTTCTGTACAATTAATTTACCTGATTTACAGAAAGAAGGCCCTCATCTTCCTAAACTAGTAGCCCCACTGTCTGATACAGAACATGTTCAATATTTAGAAGATGCAGCAATATGATACATAATTACAGAAGTATTTAGTTTAGACAGATATTTTTATAAGCAAATAAAATTCAGTGTTTCATGTTTCCATGCAATAAAATGAGAAAAAAATCTTTCATGCTAGCCAACTCTGTGGAGCAGAGGGGAGCACTGTTGCCTCACAACAAGAAGTTTCTTCAAATCTGGTGGTTGACTGGGGCCTTTCTCTGTGGAGTTTGCATGTTCTCCCTGTGCCTACATAGGTGCTTCGGTTTCCTCCTGCAGCCCAGAGTCATGCAGATTAGGTCACCTGGCTACTCTAAATTGCACATAGGTGTGAATGTGAGTGTGAATGGCTGGTTGTGTCCCTGTTAGCCTTGTAATAAATAGGCAATCTGCCCCACCTCTCACATGAAGTCATCTGGGATTGGCTCCAGTTTCTCTGGCAACTGGAATCCGTCAATGCTTGCTGAATGCTGTTGGTCACTGAAACGTGATGCACCAGACATTGAATACAAAAGAAAATCAGGAGCAAAACATTTTTAATTCAGTTGAATTTAATTGCTTATGCGAAACATAAACGTGACTAAATACGTTATTGTCAGTAAACATATAAATATTTATTTCTCAGAGTTCCTACATGATGCAGTAAAACCAAAACTATATTTGTGCATGCCCAGTACAGTAGGTACCTGTCACAATCAGCAACAACTTTTCATGTAGCAAGACTTTTCAAAACAATTGTTGTGCAGTGTAATGGATGTATGGATCTTTCACACTTGAAGGCTATATTTAAAATATTAAATTTAAAATATAGTGACATTGCTCAAACATTCAAACCTCTACTCCACAGGAGTCATCCCTTTCATCCTGTCTGTCCCTCGTAAGTACTATCTGATCCAACAGGGGAAAACATGGAGTGATGCTCAGGCTTACTGCAAAGTCAATCACACAAACTTGGCTATCATCGAAAGTAATGACAACATGGTCCAACTTCAGAATGAAGCACAGAGACAACGATTCAGTTCCAGTGCTTGGATTGGAATGTACAATGACATCAATAGCTGGCGCTGGTCCTTCAGAAATGAGACACTGGGAACTATGCGTCCGTGGGCTACAGGACAACCTGACAACTGGCATGGAGATGAGGGGTGTGTTGCGATAAGTCCGTGGGGTTGGAATGATTCACCATGTAGTACAATATTTCCCTTTGTGTGCTTTGATGGTAAGGAACAGCACGTGTTTAACATTTTGTCAGTAGAGAATGTTATCATTAAAACATTGTAGATTGTGTGTCTCAGGGTTCTAATTAAACTTAACTGTGCTGTTAAACAGCAAAAATCTTAAATACTGAAGATTAATAGGGAAAACAGCCAAAAACACCAGATCTTTAAGATCTTTGACATTTATTGCACTTTGCAAATAGTGTACTGGAGTTCTTAATTTTAACTTTCTCTTTAAAAAAAATAAATTTAACTAATAATTAATTTAAGTGGTCATGATGTATTTTTTTTTTATTATTCTCATAGAAACACTGACTGGTGCTGACAGATATATTTACATCTCTAATGGCATGACATGGTATGATGCTCAGGATTATTGCAGAACATATCATACGGATCTGGCCCGTGCTAGAGATGCAACAGAAAACTCAATTGTAGCAGGACTGACCTCTGACTGGACTTGGTTCGGTCTGTTCAGAGACAACTGGAAGTGGATAGACAAAACCAACTTCTCTACCATCAGCTGGATGCCTGGAAAACCTAATAATGCCCTGAATAATGAAAACTGAGGTTATTTAAATAACAGTCAGGCTGTTGATGCACAGTGCTCAGACATAATGCCTTTCTTCTGTTACTCAATTGAGTTAAAGTTCAATTCAGCCTTGTATTTACATGAATATAAATTTCTTTTAGAATGTCTGTTTGTGCGTTCATTTTGTAATTTTGCATTTCTACATTTAGTAATCACAGGAAAACAACAAATCATTAGGGTGACGGTTCAGGCCAATCAGGATGTGAATGATCCTGCAGTAAAGATGTTCATCTTGGAGCAGGTAAGAGCCATCTTCCACAAGACTTCACTTATAATGTACAAACCTGGATCTTCCTAACCCTTTCCAGTATTATCTAGTAATAAAAGCTTTACTTTGTTCTTCAGATCAAGCAGAAACTGAAAGATCATGAGATGGCAGAGAACATCACAGTGACCTGGAGAGAACAACCAGATGGAAAGGTGTTTCACAAGAAGAAAGAAAATAATACTACACAATAATACAGAAGAAGAGGCGCTTTATCTGTCTTTTAAATTGTGTAATTCTGTAGTTCTCTACACATTTTAGAGTGAATAATGTGTTCACACTAGGAAACATTGTGAGATGTAGTTCATTATAAAAGGATGTTGAAGGGAAAATAATTCATAAAATTTCTCTTTCAATTCTTTTCTAAAATAATTTTAATTTTGTTGCCCATGAGGTCTCTGCACCAAATGTAATTGATCAGCTGAGATGCTTGTGGGTGTTTTTCTGCTTTAGTTTTGCCGATTAAAGTCTGTTTCACCAAAAATATTTTGTGTAAATATACAAATATTTATATACTCACATTACGTAACATCTAAGGTCTATAATAGCATATGACTCATATGTACACTCTTATTGCTTTCCTTATCATGAGCATCAAGTAAATGTTTTCTTCCTGAAAAAGTAGAATCTATACACTAGGTGGTGTGAGAATAAGTGAATAATGTGCAGGATATTTCCCCCTGCTGAGTCTCTCCTGCTTCCTCCTGAGCCCCATCTACTGGAGTTCCACTGAGTATGTTGTTTCACTCACTGGGCTCTAAAGTTCTAATGATATCTGTAAAGCTGCGTTCAAACAATGTCTACTGTAAAAAGCTCTATAAAATGCTCTTGTATTCACAGCTCCTGTATTCATAATGACACACCCTATACGTTCAACATTATAGGAAGAACGTACGGCTGCCTCGCTGGTTGCTCCGACCCGTTTTTTCTCTTTTTTCGTTTATTTTAACTTTTTTGATATCCTGCTACCTTGATCTTTCCCTCTCAACATGTCAATTACATCTATTAGATACAATAGAGAAACTCTTATTTCTATTGGTCTACAATATACGGACTTATCAATGCTTTTAACACCGGACTCAACCTAGCCGAGAGAGATCCTGAGGGAGAACAAAAGACGTGACCCAAAGCGACGGCCCCGAGGGAAATGAGGCGGCGTCAGGAACAGGCTGTGGGCTCGCGCACACCGTGCACCTATGCCCAATATCCTGCTAGCCAAAATTCAATCGATCTTGATGACCTCAGTGCCAGAGTCAAGTTCCAGAGAGACATCCGGGACTGCAACCTCCTCTGCTTCACCGAGACATGGCTGAATCCAGCATTACTTCAATTACTTAAATTAAATTTAGGGTACAAAATAGCACTCCAATAAATTTTGGTTAGGGTTAGGGATCAGGAAAACTGAGGTTAGGGTTAGGGCTAGGTAGATAGATAGATAGAACTTTATTAATCCCTCGGGAAGGTTCCTCCATGAAGTTCAGTTTCCAGTAGCAGCACACTGACAGACAGTTTAAACAAAAATCTAGAGTAGAGTATAAAAAAGGGAAAGAAATTATACAATATGGCATATATGTAAAATAAAATATAGCATATATATATATATATATACATACATACATATACACACATAATAATAGCAATAGAGCAGTCACAGAAACAGAGGTAGTATATAGTGGTGGAGAGATTATAAACAGAGTATGAGGAAGTTTTACATGTGTAGCATAGTATGGTTTATAGTTTGTGATAATAGTAATGATTAAAAAAAAAAACGGTTAGGGTTAGGGATCCTGTGAAAGCTTCAGCTCACCCAAACCGTGACCCCCGGCTAAAGCCTTCCCATACACCACCCCCAGTCATTACAGACCGGCATCAATCCAAAACCCCCAATACAAGGCCCAAATTCACCACCAACCAGAGGAGAAACAACATTAGGGGTCGTGAAAAGGGGAAAGGGACGTCCAAACTAAGAGAGGGCTTTCTCAAGGTCCTTCAGGAAAATCAGGGTATGGCTAAAGGGTGGGGTCAGCTCCAAGAGCCCCCTGGAGCCCTGCAAGTGTGGAGTTAGAGGAGTCTAAGAGCCTGGGTGGCTCTTCAGCCCTCGAAGACTCCCCCATAGGAAGACTTTTAACCACTACTAATGCTCCTCCCCTTCCCGGTTGGGGCTACACATTGCAATTTTGCATTTAAATTTAACATTGCCAATTGGCATTTAATTTAAATTAGGGTTAAATTAGGGATCAGGGCTAAGGGTTAGGGTTAGGGGTTAGGGTTAGGTTTTTGAATTTACAATGACTCCCCCCCATCACAAATCCTTGTGACCTGCGTGGTTAGATAGGGAGCCAAGGGAAAGGGTACGGGCCGACTCTTGTTAAGCTCTGCTATGGCTCCACTTTGTTTCAATTACACCCCAGTGGTACTTGGGTTGCTTTCTAGGGCATGTCCTCGTTATGCCACCTTCGGATAGGTCTGTGAGGCTTTTATTAGGGAGCGAGATGAAGGAGAGCCACCAGGTTGGGCAGGTCAATTAACTTTCTCTACTCCCAAAGAGTTTGTATAAGTTTTTGTATGTTTGCAGACTGCTAGGGTTCAGGTCTTGAGAAGGGAATGTGGGATACGGGTGAGGCTCTAGATTGAGTCCGTAAACACCTCTGGTTTTACTTAGCCTTCCCTATTCATCTTTTCCAGTTTTCCCATTTATTTATCAGCATTCCTGAAAGTTATGGTTAAATTTCTTTGTAACACATGCTATTGGGGTTATGTCCATAATGTTTTAGATGATCCCTTGTTAATGGATTCAGGGTGGCACACTAAGAGTGGCAGGGTGGTGGCGAGCTGCTAAGCTGAGCAGGTCAACCCCTGTGTACATACCCCAGCCCGCCTAACAATCCTCCTTACTATTACTGAAAAAGTTTACAGTTTTATTTTATTTAGGTATTAATAAAATATTTTTAGGTTTCATTTATTGATTTACTTATCTTTTATGAATGCGTATCCCTACCCGAGTATATTGCCTTACCTTTGTCCCTTAAACTATTGACTTAACTTAACACCCTGAGAGTTTTTAGGCTAACTGTGTAATTGGAGTCTTTTTGGGACCGAAAGGTTTGTTCAAACTATGTGATTTGAAAGTGTTTGTTTGAGCATTTATATATTTTTTTATTATTATATATTAATTAAGGAACTTTTAGTAATTTCAGGACACATCATCAGTGGTGTACCCTAAATTGATGGGTGTCTCGACTCTTTAAACCCAGACACCCTCCTCTAGGGTGAGTCAGCAGGGATGACCAGGCCCCTGCCTGTGTCTAATTCGGTGTCTGTTACATGTTATGCATTCATTTTATTATTTTATTATTTTGTGTATTTTGTCCCATGTTATTAAATGTATTAGAAAAGTCCCATCACAGTTGCTAAAAGGTAGATCTCCCTGACTATCATCACTGGCTTAATTGGTGTCTGGATGTTAATGTTGGTATTCAATAATTATTATTTTCTTTTATTTAATTATATTAATTGTATTAATATTAGTCCTATTTATTTATTTTTTACTTATTTCTTATGTCCATAGCTTATTTTTGCTGTAAAGCTATTTTGCTTGGAAATGCAAGCGATAGCTTATCCAATGCTGCCATCTAGTGGGTGAAAAAAATCATAGCAATATACTGTTTTTAATATCAAACTCTACTATTAATATTAATATTAAACAATGCAGTAGAGCATTCATAGTAATGTCATTTTTCTTCTCATCATTAAATATTACCTGTATTGTTGTTAATGTGATATTAAATGTTTTACTACTCCTGTTATATATATATTAGGGGTGGGACTCGTTTAAAAACATTTATCTAATTAATTAAAGGCTTTGTAATTAATTTATCTTGATTAATCGCATTTAATCGCACAAGAAAATTTGCCCTAAAGTGCAAATGATTTTTTAATTTAAAAGGGTTTTAGTGGGCGACAGAATCAAATAATAGACATGGACACGAATATTGTAAACTCAAGCTCTTTTAATTTCTGGGGAAAAAAATGCATTTAATCTGGATTTCAATTCAAAACAGAGAACAAAAATTATATCCCTAGCCAAAATTGGGCAGACTTATAAAGTGCTATTTTAAGTACTTTAAGTACATTTTCAGAATGGTATTGTCTTTAAATAATAATAATAAAAATTTCAACATAAAGTGCAGTTTTTCTTCTTAAAAAAATAATGCAGAAACATAAAAGGTAATTTGACCAGCTTCACCTTTAAACTCTGAGTAACCTTAGCTAAAATTATTTTTTACATTAGGCTAAAACAGTGTAATCATTGAACATTTTATTGCAAAAAAGTAACAAACCCATTGAACTCACAATACCTCCATTTATTGTCCGTCTCTTTCAGCCAGTTACTTAGACAAACTAGCCTGTTCACATTTTCAGAGCTCAAGGCAGCTCTCTTTTTTGTTACTATGTGACCTGCAAGTGAGAACAGTCTCTCACATGGGACAGAAGTGGCAGGACTAATCAGATACTTGCGGGCCAGGACAGACAGCTGTGGGTGGGTCCCCGCATAACTGGACCACCACTGCAGCGGGTAGTCCGTCTCGCTGATGGTGGATTCTGCTCTGTACAAACTCAGGGCCCTGTTACACAGGCCTTCCTCATCTGAATCAGATGAATTGCTCCCGGTGTAGTATTAGCAGGGCTGTGTTTAAAGTGACCCACTATCATGCGACATTTTGCTAATGCATCACTAATCCCACGATCAGCAAGGCTAACAGTGATGGTTTTTTGCAAGATGTGAGCAACACAAGGCATGTGTTGGAATGGGAGGTGTCTTGCTGCAGCCACCATGGTTCGTGCACTGTCTGTTCCAATTGTGGTGACCTTTTGTTGAATTCCCCATTCCCCTGCCACAGAGAGAAACTGCTCAGCGCAGTTTTCGGCATAGTTTCTGGTGTTTGTCTTCTGCACAGTCAGGGCAAAAGACTGTAGATTCCATGTCCCGTCTGTGACATCAAAAATATGTGCAGTGACTCCAATGTAATTAGAATTACTAACGGAAGTCCAATGATCCCCAGTAAGAGCCACAAAGTCCGCTTTCTGTAATTTATCTAATTTTGCTTGCTTTTCAGTGTCATAAAGCTGTTGAATTTGACTTGAAATAGTCTTTCGGCACGGCAGTTGGAAAGTTGGATCACCTGACGCTAACTGTAGCACATTTTCTAACCCCATAACTACCACTGATAGTGGTCTACAGTCCAGAGCAATCCATTTTGCGAGAGAATTTGTAAGTTTGTCCGATGTTGACTTACTAATTTTGGTCCTGAAGCCAGTCATTTCATCAAGTTTGGGCTGCCGACACCTTTTGTTGGTACTCGAACTGGGACTGCTAGCGCTAACAGCTCCCACAGTTTCTGTGCTCGCTGCAACATGTTTTGCATTTAGATGGTACCGTAAGGTTGAAGTGCTTCGGTGGTATGCAAACTCCTTTTTGCACAGTTTGCACAAAACCACGCTTTTATCAAGGCTTCCGTCGGGTAGTCTTTTGAAATGAATTTTGCCTCCGATCAGTCCTAGCAATGCGCTTTCTTCCGATCCTTCCATTTCTGTAGCTCTGATGTGTGCATCAGTGTAATCGGTGTACCAGGAAATCGTGCTTTGACAAAAGTTCCCCTTTGCTTGGAATGCAAAGTGTGATTAAATGCGTTATGTTTTTTAACGCGTTATTTATTTTTTTTTTCAAATTAATTAATCGCAATTCACGCGTTAAATTCCCACCCCTACTTATGACATATATCAACTTGGTCCTACCTTATTCAATTCAATTCAATTTTATTTGTATAGCGCTTTTTATGATAGACATAGTCACAAAGCAGCTTCACAGAATTACATAAATTATGAATATAAACTTATGAATCTTTAAATTTCTCTCTCTCTCTCTCTCTCTCTCTCTCTCTCTCACTTTCTCACACACACACACACACACATATATATATATATATATATATATATATATATATATGTATGCCTCTATATCCCTAATGAACGTGCCTGTGGCAAGGAAGAAGCCTCGAGAGGAACCAGACTCAAAAGAATGGGCTCCCTCATTTGGGTGGCACTTCATAGTGCACTTACCACTAACACACTTCAGTAATAGGGTCAAGATTTGAATGCAAGACTGTTCTTGGTAATTCAAGTCCTATGCCATTGTAGCAGAACCTCTCGGCAACAGCAGTCCAACGCCATCTTCACAGTTCTAAGTGTATGTCGAGGGAGTTCATATGGTGCCATCCTCAACAGGAACAAGTGGTTTCCAAGTGATGATTCCAACCAGAAGTAGGACACCAGGATGGCTCAGGCAGGTCTGGAAAGCAGATGGTTTCAGGATCACTGGAATCTCAGGTGTAGCATGTGAAGCTCAACAGACAGAGGAAGAGAGAGAAGAGAGAGAAGAGAAGAGAAAAAGCAGACTGTTATGTATGCTCATTGTCACATAACAGTTAAGGAACAGAGTATACTGTGTGCTGAGTGCAAGCAGGAACTCCAGCAAGGCTAGCTATGACAGCATAACTAAAAGGGAGCGCTAGAAGGTAACACTGGGATGAGGGACCTCTGGGACATAAAGTGGCCAGCCACTCCACCGTCAACAAACCTGAGTGAGCGCGTGGGAGTGGGGGGGGCGACAGCATCAAAACATCCCAGTTTACCAAAACATTGTATGCCTGAGAACCCTCCAGATCTGCTCCTTTACCTAACAGAGGTCTATTAACAAAAGGCTTATAATCTGTGCGAAATTTGATTGGGAGCCAATGCCAATGACCCTTGCTGGAACTGGAGCTTGTTTATGCACCTACTGGAACATCCAGACAGTAAGGCAGTACTGGCTACATTTTTAAGTACAATTTTTAGAATAGGTTCAATTATTTCTGGTATAACCTGTTTGAGGAAACCTGTAGTAAGTAAAGGATCTAATATACAGGTTGATGATTTTGATGAGGAAATTGGTGAGATTAGTTCAGTCTCTCGAAGGGGTTTAAAACATTCTAATGGCTTATCTGATGCAATTATATTCTTGTCTACACAGTTGGTTATCAGATTGTCTGGCTTTAAATTCATATGCATTGCTACTGCATATTGATGGTATGGATGTTTCTTTTTTTCCGTTTCATAGTTAATTTTGCTACAGTATTAAATAAGAATCCAGAATTATTTTTGTTATCTTCTGTTAGGGTTGAGAATACCTTGGTCGAACAGCACTAAGAGCTTTAATATAGCTCAGGAGGCTCTCCTTCCACGCTAATTTGAATACTATCAATTTAGTTTGGCGCCACTTATGGTTTAATTTGCGAGTGGTCTGTTTTAAGGTGTGCGTGTATACCAGGGTGCTAATATTACTCTCTAATTATTTTCCTTTTAAGTGGGGCTACATTATCTAGTGTATAGCGAAATGTTGACTCTAAGCATTTAGTTGCCTGATCGAGATGCTAATCAATTTGATTGATTAGGTCTAAAGCTTAATGCAAATGTCGATCAGGGCTGTGTGTGTGTGTGTGTGTGGGTGTGTTACCCACAATCCAATCTACAATGTTCGGTTCTGGATGCAGGTTTTTGTTCCAGCCGAGCATGAGCTGTACCTGAATCTACCCGTTTAATCAGCTGGACACTTCGGCTTCGTTTGTCACGTGGTTTTCTGATTAAACGATACACGCCTCGAAGCGGAGCTTCGTCTGGCAATAAACCTTATTCCCTTATACTCGATACGCCTTTCAGAGCTTCATTGGGCCATAACTACTAATCGCCATCATCTTGCTCATCAGGCCTGTGGTCTTCACTCTCCTCCGTGTTAAATATGGCTTCCTCCCACTGTCTCCCTGTGTCCAAAGAGATGAACAATTAATGATACACATCTGCACACACACACACACACACCCACCCAGTTGTGGTCAAAAGTTTACATACACTTGTAAAGAACATAATATCATGGCTCTCTTGAGTTTCCCGTTATATCCAC
>JAQQZR010001678.1:0-10671 GCA_030068235.1 Notoglanidium macrostoma
TATATATATTATAAATTCATAGAATTTATGTTATTAGTTTCAGAGAGTTGCAAAGACATCAATATTTGATGGTTGTGCTCTTCGGGCAGCACTGCATTAAAAACAGACCGGATTCTGTAGTGGAAATCACTGCATGGGCTCAGGAGCATTTCCCAAAACTACTGTCAAAGTCAAATTTCCAATGTCAGACTATAATTTTGTTGAGAGTTATACTGGAGTACAGCATGCTCCTGACATCTCTATTGTTAGGTGTAAGGTGGTCAGGGTAGCGGTCTTAAAGCAGTGTTTTTAATGTTTCAATAAAATCAATGCTTAAAATTATAGTAAGTTTTAAGTCTTGGCTCATGCAAATAATAACATGGGCACGATCAACAACTCAGACATCCCACCTCTCCGGGAAGTTTCAAGCATCTCCTGCATATTGACAGCAGCTCCCTGACGCCTGTGAATAAATACAATATGCCGCAAAAAGATTCAACAGCAAGTGAGAACGAGAGAGAGAGAGAGAGAGAAAGAGTATGCTGATTGGTATGAGAAGCCATTAAGAGCAAATTTACTGAAACACTTGCACATACACTTACCACTCGTGCTTTTTATTAGCCTATATACATGACTTCAGTACATATATACATACATATTTACATCAGTATATACATATATATATATATATAATTATATATATATATATAAGCTGCTGTAAATAAGCAGTCATTTTAGCATCACTGTTATCAAGAATAACCTATAGGCTAATAATCTGGGGTTTTTTTCACCCACACAATGAAGTTTTAAGAAATGTACTAAAAGCACATGGAACTAGATTGAAGAAAATATTATTGAAACATACCTAAAAAATAAAATAGAAATCCTATTTTCATAATTTACATTTATAATTACTCTTTTCCAGTTGAGCACACGAGTATAATGCAAGTTTAAAGCATGATCTACTTCTGATCCATAAGAAGATGAAAGTTTTGAAAGTTGAAAAATGTGCTCAAGATTGTACAAAAGAAACTGGGAATGAATAAATATCAACGCATATAGAAGTTAATAAAACTTTTGTTAAAAAAAAATAAAAATTAAAAATAAATTCCTGCCAATCTTTCATGTACTCGTGTACTCAGCAGTAAGCGCTCGCATGTAATACACAGATATTTAGCTTCATTCTGTAAATATATCTGGGCCATTGTATCCATCCTCTTTTCTGTCCTGTTCCATAAAAGGCCATAACTTTCTTCTGACCCTCTATAACCTTCATTTTTATTTGCTTAAGAGCCTCAGAAGCTTTGGCATCTCACCATATGATGTCTCTATGAAATCGGGACAGACATTTATATGATCATTTTGTTGTTGCCGGCTGCTGTTCATTGGGCCGATTATTTGAGTAACGTCGCCAGAAGCCCTGGAGAGCATCCACTATTCATTATCTCAATCCCAGTCATTTTACAAACAAACAGTATATTTATTTCACTGTAAAATAAATATACTAAAAATCTCAGCAAGCTATCATCTCAGATATTCCTGGCCATATATATATATATATATATATATAACCAGAGAGAGGGGTCAGTAGCAAAAGAAATAAGATTACAGTAGATCATTTCTATCCCCAACGTACAATCTACACTAGAGATGAGAAACACAAAGAAACTCACAATACAATACGATCATAACACATTACCCACAATAAAGACATCACAATGCAGCAATTCTGAGACATTCGATAAATTGCAAGATAATCATCTATGATGCATCACAATATCTGTGTAACTGAAGTAAAAAAAAAAACAAAACCTGCAAACAAGCTGGAATTCTGTATTTATTCATAATACATAAATACATTAAAAATACACATAAATTTAAAAAATTTTATTAAAAACAGGCCTCTTCAATTATGGCAAAAATCATAATCAGGGTCATTTTGGTCAATATTGAGATCACAATTATTTAATATGATTACTCATTGACTGTGAAACTATTTAAATCTATCCACACCATTTTACAGACGATTATTTTAACAATAACTTTTAAATACAATAGTGTTTAATAGAGAAATCGGATGTGAAATATCTAAATAGCAAGCTAGCTCCGTGTAGCATAGCTTAGCATCGTTAATATAAACCAGGGTTTTAGTAACACGCGCAGAAAAGCGACTCACCTCAAGATTTACTGATTATTCATTAGTTGGGGGTTAAAAGTCAAGTAAAATAGCGGCTGAAGGTGAGGAGCTCTTCTCATTATCCTGCACTTGGCTCCAACTAACCTAACAGACCATGTTTTATTAGGGAAATCACGCAGAATCCAAAACATGATTCAGAAGATTTAGTCATGAAGCATAAATTCAGGCAGCAATACTTTCGCTCGTGAAACCAGAAAGAAAAACAGCACGCGCAATAAACAACGTCATGGAGATATCCATCCACACTGAGGACGTACGGCCGCGTCGCGTCCATAAGTATTTGGACAGGGACGCAATGAGGATGATCTCTATAATCCAGGTTATATTTGTACAGAAAAAAAATAAGAATTATCCATCAAAAAGACCTACGATAAAACTTGACAGTCTAACCGGTCATAATATCCAGTTTCATTTAGTTGAGCTGGTTTCTTTCTTGTTGGCTATAAACATATGGAAAAACATGCTCGCCGAACGAACTTAACGCCTGTTTGACATGTCCAGAGTGATCACAAACCCTATTTTCATTAGTGCTAAGCATTATTTTGGTGTTAAGACACCTATTTCCATTGATATAGTAGACAACGCAACAGGGTAATACAAAAAGGGTTAACGATGAGGAGAATCGGCTACGAAACACGGCTTTAACTCCTCCTCGATGGTTTCCTTTCTTTCTCTTTGGTTTAATGGAGAGTTACAGCCATGACTTGTGAGGTGCATACCGCCACCTACTGTACCGGAGTTCTCCCAAGGTTCTCTTTTCTCTGAGTGATTAAATTCACTATGTACCTTGCTAAATGTGCTCACCGTCATTTCTGCCTTCTCTATGTTTGATCTAGCAACTTGTTTTCCATCTGAGGGGTTCCAGAGGTTCTGTCTTCTATTTCCTTCCTTTCTTAATCATCCCCCATATTTCATCTATCGATGTAGTGACTCCTATTGAACAGCAACGCTCCCTCCAATATAAATGTTGAAAATTATGGGTATTTGTTTAAGGTTCTAAAAGCCCGATTTTCACTGAATCTTCCCTGATCTATATATACACTCTTGTACCTTATCCACATATGCCTCAATATCATTCTCCTCTTCGATCAACTTAAAACCTGCATCACTTTTTTCTCTGAACTTTTCCCAGTTTGCCTATCATAAAGGCCCACCTATCATATATCTTCTACAGTATAGTCAAGGACATACTGACATCTAGTTTACTGCAAATTGGGTAATGGTCACCTATTGTTCTCAAATACTTCCCATTTACATTTTGACGCTATTTTACTGGATATCAACGTGAGGTCTAGTACTGATTCTTTGCATGTTCTTATATCTAGTCTGGTTTTGCTGCCATTCATACATACCAAATTATTTTCCATTAACATTTCCTCTATTATATGCCCATTTTTATCCATTTTTCCCCTCCCCATAAAGTGTTATGAGAATTAAAGTCCTTGCACTGGAGTCCATTTGACCCCCTATTTCCTCTAATTTATTTAGTTCTAACTTATTATTTTATAAAGGTGGCACATTGCTTCCGCATATGACACTCTTTCCCTGACCTTTATGCTGAGGATTTCAGTTTCCTTTCTCATAACCTCACACCTTCTGAATGCAGAACTGTGATTTCCTCTACCACCACAACACTTAGGTGTTGTTCACTCTCCACATTCTCCATATTTACGGTTCCCCTGCATTTAGTACACCATTTTTTCCCCTTTACATAATTTTGCAGTACATTTTTTTTTTTAAAGTAAAGGCTGTTCTTTTGTTCCAAATTCTATGACAATTTATTCAATTTTTATATTCTCAACTCCCCTGGTCAGTCATTTAACACTTTTAACTGATTCACATTTCTCCTTTAAACCTTTTACAAGTTCTTCCATATCGACTCCTAGGGCAGTACCATAAGTAACTCCTTTACATCCCAACCTTCAGTTTCCTACTTTCACTCGATACAATACAGATTTTCCTAGAACCTGTAGTTGTAGTGCTTTGCTAACCAGTTCTTTGAATCCATCATTCAAAATTTTAAGAATAATTCACTTCTACTTGGTTTCTGATGATTTTTGTCAATTTCTCCTTCGAATCTCACAACAACATTCCACAATTTCTCCTCAATCTCTCTATCTTCACCCTTCCACTTCTTTCATTGCTATTTGGCAAATAGCATTTGGTGCATTACCACCACCTTCTGAAAAGGAGTGTGAGTCTACACTGTTAAAAGAACATGATCTAGATGAACTTTTTTTTTTCTATCTTTTTGAAGCTGGAGGAACCTATTAAGGTGCTTTGAGAAAGCTTCAAGAAAAGGTTCTTTTAAGAACCCGTTCTTAAGGTTACTTGAGGACTTAAGGACTTTTATAGCAGTGCTGTAGTAGCAGTGGTAATAATAATAATAATAATAATAATAATAATAATAATAACAATAATAATAAATGCTAATGAAACATCAGAGGTATTTAAGCAAGGTTTTGTTTACATATCAGACAAAGAGACATTTCACATTCAGCACTGAATGGGTTCCCACTCACCAGCAGCACAGGTATAGGAGCCTTCATCAACTGTGAAAAGCACACAACAAACACAGTATATGACATGAATATATGGTATTTCCAATGTGGTGTTCAAGCACTCTCTGTTTTAATTAACTGTTGGCAGTGCCAGCTTGAATACTGTTTCGGTTGCATATGAATGTTGTGTAGGTTAATAAGGCATAATTTAGATACCACACTTAAACAATGACATTATTTTCCAGTTAAAGGTTCAGTTGTTAACTTAGAAATTTTTTTTTTGTCGTATTTCATGAAACTATCACTATGTCCTGACAGAAGGACAGGAAAAAAACAGGTTCTTCTGGCTACTCTTAGCGCTCTTAATGCAATCTGCAAAAACGAACGGAAACAACCAATCAGAGACAGGAGGAGTGTCTGATGCAGTGTCAAGCACTACTGCGCACATGCCATACAGCCCCATCCCCCTTCATCTCAGCTGAGAGGAAGTTTGTTTGGATGGTCAGGAAGAAGCCAGGAACCATCAAGACACAGACCTGCCATGAACTGGAAGCTTCTGGAACACTGTATCCTGCTAAGAGAGTTGTGCATTGCCATGGACTGAAAGGCTGCTGTCCAAGAAAGAAGCTCCTGCTGCAAAATTGACACCTTCAAGCGCGACTAAAGTTTGCAGCTGACCACATGGTCAAAGAAAAAGCCTTCTGGAGGAAAGTTTTGAGAAATCTCCAAGACCGAGATTTAGTTGTTTGGCTACAATGACCAGAAGTAGAGAGGAACATTGTAGCAACTGTGAAGTACGGTTGTGGTAGCATCATGCTCTGGTGAATGGAATAATGATGAACCTCAGAATACTTCAACATAACCTCAAACCATCAGGCAGATGATTGAAACATTAAGCTAAAAACAAGTCCATCTAAAATAAGTTGGGTCTTTGCCAGAAAACACAAAAATTAAATTGTTCGTCAATTCTGCCAAGAAGAGTGGACAAATATCCAACTAGAATTCTACCAGAAACTTCTTGATGGCTACCAAAAGCATCTGGTCAAGGTGAAACCTGCTAAGAAACATGAAACCAAATATTAGGTGTGCTGTTTGTATATTTATGACCCTGTATGTATCATTTTTAACCTGTGTTGATTTCAGAACAAACTAAATAAATTAAAACCTGACGATCAAATTCTTGTTTCTTCTATTAGAACCATACTATAAGATTTTATACCGATCATTCTTTCCCAGAAAAAGAACAGTTAAAAAATGATTGAAAGCCCAATATTTCATGATTTCCATGGACATGATGACTGTATGTAAACTTTTGACCACAACTGTATGAATGGCAGCACAGACGGCGTATTCTAAAGGGAAAAAATAATTTGGATCAGTTTTATAGCAATTATGGCATAATTTATTTGAAAAAAAAAAAAAAAAAATTTGTGTCAGGTTTCACATCTGGAAAAGCTTCAGGTTCCACTTCAGGTTCCACATCTGGAAAAGTCAAAAGATGTGTTGTTACCTTCAGGTTGTGTGGGACTGTGGGATAGACTGTGGATAAGAAAGGAAAATTGATTAAACATTCATTTACAATTCCAGACACTACAGTTGCACCTCTTAAACTAAACCAGTTAGACAATTCACTGCCGCTCGAGGCACCCAATAATTTCAAACATCAGAAGTCATGGGACTTTTTTCCCCCAAAACAAGCCATCGACACAGTTAACCGTTATGGGTGTTTACACATGACTAGCTTTGGGGCATCAACGCTATGCTCTATCATTAGCTTGATGTGCCGCTCAGTCCTCCACATGACAAGTGTCCTAGATGGAAACATTATTTCAAAAAGTAGAGAGCAGGAGAAATAAGGCAAATACAGAAGCTCAAGTACTTACTCTCTGCACAACTTTGCTGAACATGTATTTCAGCAAACAATAGAAAACTTTGAGAGAAAAGAAGTGTATTCGGACCAGATTACTACTATATACTCTATACTCCACACATAATTAGATGTACCCAGGATTTTGCTGTTCTGTTAGGCAGACAGGCATACTCCTGGATGTGTACCAGGTTTGGGGTCCTGCCCTGATGGTGCCATGGTGAATAATCCCCTAGAGATGCTTGCTATGGAAAATTTGCAGATCATACCTAGGAACAGCATGTATCCTTCAACCGCTCAAAAACCTTAACTTGGATTGTTGGCACAATGTCTTGCTCCTCTTCAGACATCATATTTTCTGTTGTGGTCTTCCATACAGCAGCCTCTTCCTCAGTTTGAAGAACACTATCTCTGGCCTTGTGCAGCTGCAAAACACGAGGAAAGCAGAAAATTAGACCACTGAAAATATCAAATGGGGAAAAAGTTGCAGATTGATGGACAGGTCATTGGATTGTGTCCTAATTACATGGGACAGTGCAACAACCAAAATATGAGCTAGAAGAGGCTCCATGGATTAATTTTGATGCACTCTAGCTGAGAAGTTAAGGGAGATTGAACAATGTTTGGATTCAGCAGCCATGGATACAAAGTGATACTCTACTCAGTAAGTTCTGTGCTTGGGGCAGCAGCCCAAACCTTCAGCTATAAAGGCAAAAAAGCACCAAGCTTGGTTTGATGAGCACGTCCCCATCCTCAGCTTGCTAGACAATATGCATAATGCACACAGGGAATCCTTGAACAACCCCTCACCTGGTGTGTTAAGATGGCAGTAGGAGAACACTCACAGAGAGGTGCAAAAGTCTGTAAGAAAACTGCAAAATGACTAGTGGAGAAACAAGGCCCAGGGAAAACCATATGCATATGTATGCAGATAGAAATTATCTCCATAATGTCCACAATTAGGTGAAAACTATATATTGGCCAAGAAGGCATTCACTCATTCTCCTGATGACAGAAGATCTCACTCCTAAAAAGCATAAAAGCATAAAATTCTTTCTAGGTGTGCTAAACACTTTCAACTTGCACACGCCAGTTGTTGACTCTGAGTGAGTAGATTGCTGTCAAAACCTCTAGGATGGTTGGTGGCTCATTGAGGGTATGAAGGAGATATTCAGGTAGTTCTTCAAAGATGTGCAACAATCTTTGAAAATCTGTGCTGGGATTTAAAGAAGGTGGTTGCAGCATGCAAACCCAAAAATATTATTGAGCCGGAGATCACTGCCCATGACAAATTGGCTAAGGTTCCTCAGGAATGCTGCCAGAAGCTGGTGTCTGGCTGTATGCATCATGTTTGCAGTAGGTCACAACATGAAAAGGGTGCTCTAGTAGTCATTAAAGGTGGAATTTTGTGTTGAATGCAGTTAAACCGGGTGGCACGGTGGTGCAGTGGTTAGCACTGTTGCCTCACAGCAAGAAGGTTCTGGGTTCGATCCCCGGGTCACCCAGGGTGCCTTTCTGCGTGGAGTTTGCATGTTCTCCCTGTGTATGCGTGGGTTTCCTCCCACAGTCCAAAGACATGCAGATTAGGTCAACTGGCTACTCTAAATTGCCCATGTTATTTATAATATGCTTTTATATTTTCATATTTTATATTTTCATAATATTTATAATATGCTTTAGGCATACTAAATTGCCTAAATTGCCCATTGTCCATATGGATGCGAGCGTGTGTAGCTGTTTGTCTGTGTTGGCCCTGTGGTGGACTGGCGACCTGCCCAGGGTGTACCCCGCCTCTCACCCGAAGTCTGCTGGGATTGGCTTCAGCTTCCCCGCGACCCAGACGGATAAAGCGCTATAGATAATGGATGGATGGATGTGGAGAAACCACTTGTAATATTAGCTGTGTTGAGCTATTTAATTTGTTCTTGTTTGACTTGTATAAAGCAAACAGCTGAACATTTGTAAATTTGCCACTAAATCTAATTTTCAATGGGGGTTGAATAATTGTAGGTATATAAAAATGTTAAAATCCTACATAGTTGACCAGGTCATGCACATTTTTGGATGGTTCCTTACTGAATCCATTACCATGAAGCTCAGGTGACCTGAAGTGCTGAAGGATTAACTTCATAGAAATATATATGATATATGATATTTTGATTGTTTTCTGTCCATTCCAGAGATGGAAAATCCACATTTGCTCTTTTTAGTAGGTTTAGTTTTTGACAGATTAATCTTGAAGCTTGATTGTGTGATGAGTATCAAATATAATATTAATATAAGATATAACATATCTAATATAGGTCCTTAGTTATACCTTATAGCTTAATTAAACATTAATTACATAAAAGTATAATTAGGATATAATTTCCGTCCAATATAAAACCATGTTTTCAGGGTTCTGAAGACCTTCCTGTGCTAGGAAACTCTGACTGTACAAATTTGTCAGGGGGTGAGAGAGAATTTAAACTAGAAAATAAATTAAAATAAATTGCTCTTAAACGGTTCATTAGACTCATGTAAGATTTGGTACACATGATGAAAAGATTTTGCTGGTGATAAATTGTGAAGGGATTTTTGATAACTTGCATGGTGTGGAAATAGCAGGATGATGAATTTATACATCTCACCACACAAACAGGAAGTGCATCATAACTTCTCTATGCATTGTTTGATACTGTTCAAACATCACAGGTTATCAGTTATGATCGGTATGATGATATCCACATGCCCAGAGTGGCACACATGGTATGGCGCCACCATCTGGCAACAGAAACAGTGGCACTTGTCTGGGTGCAGAGTGGCACCTGTGGTGGTTGTGCAAAGGCCACTACTGGAAGATGCTGCTGATTTTAAACTGCAAGGGGTTTATGATAACTTGAACGGTGCTGAAATAGTGGAACAATGAATTTGTATGTCTCTTCATTCAAACAGGAATGCATCATAAATTCCCCATGCATCGCTTTATATGGCTTACACGTCACAGCTTATTGGTTATGATGATATCCACATGCCTGGAGTGACACCCTGGTATAGCACCACCATCTGGCTGACAGAAAGAATTGCTTTTTCATCCATCTTGGTTATACATTTATATAAATACGATATTTTTATTATTGTGTCTTAAACAACTTACATGATGATTTGCTCCATGCATTGTAATGGAGAGTAACAACAGTCAGCTAAGTGCATACAGTGGTTTTGCACCTGGACTTGGTCATGCCTACACAGACGCTGGGTGTCATTTACATTTCTTGTGATGTGATTGGAGTAGATATTTTAATAGTTTACAGTCTGTTGGAAAGGGTGAAGCAAATGGGATCCCGAGGATATGGGCATATGAGGAAATATGAGGATATGAGAAAATTAATAATTTAAAATGTCAGAAGTCATGTGACTTTCCCCCCAAACTAAAGTTTACTTATGTTGCCAACTTAGCAACTTTTCAGATCCTTTAGCTACCTTTTTTTTCTTTTCAAAAATGCAACTAGCAACAAATCTAGAGACTATTTGAATGAACGTTAACTACTTTCTATAAAAGATAGTCGCCAGTACTGGCCTGTGCATGAGAGACACCTCTCATTGTCATTTCTGTTCAGTGAGTGACGTATTAGAAGGTATGGTGGCCATCAGGTGCCTTCAGCATGCAATCTGAGTGCTTCCAAAATGTCATCATCTATCACCACATCGAGTTATTTAGGCTGTATATCTATAGGTCATAACCTCTAGGTAAGATGTGTGTTCCATGTTGTGGTAGCATTTTACTGTTAATGTTAGCAGGATATGTTTGTTTTTTCTCCGTCTGAAGAGTCAAATATCGGATTGAGCACCTGGTAACTCAAGGGTAGGAGGTAGGAGGTTGGGGGAAATTAAAAGGAAATACATTAATTTTTAAAAAGGTGAGCAAAAAAGCCGGAAGATACTTTTTAGCAGGTAATGTTGTGATCGACCATAAGAGAAAATTTAATATACTGCCAAAAATTGAGACAGGACTTCACAGACACTTATTTTGGTAATATAATTCCAACCTATTTTGGAATATTGTATATATTTTTTTACAATATTCTTTGTAACAGAGGCAAAATAGTCCTATACCTTTCCTTAAATATCACACTTCTAAATGTCAC
>JAQQZR010001680.1:0-10663 GCA_030068235.1 Notoglanidium macrostoma
TGCACCGACGCTTCCCATCCAACCTGATGGAGCTTGAGAGGTGCTGCAAAGAGGAATGGGTGAAACTGGCCAAGGATCGGTGTGCCAAGCTTGTGGCATCGTATTCAAAAAGACTTGAGGCTGTAATTGCTGCCGAAGGTGCATCAACAAAGTATTGAGCAAAGGCTGTGAATACTTATGTACATGTGCTTTCTCAGTTTTTTAATACTTTAATAAATTTGCAAAAACCTCAAGTAAACCTTTTTCATGTTGTCATTATGGGGGGTTGTGTGTAGAATTCTGAGGAAAAAATTAATTTAATCCATTCTGGAATAAGGCTGTAACATAAGAAAATGTGGAAAAAGTGATTCGCTGTGAATACTCTCCGGATGCACTGTAAATCCACTTTCAGGGCCAAGCATGAAATCCAGCACTGACAGCAACAAGTGGTGTGCAGTAACACCCCCCTCCCCCCTTACAATGAAACCCATAAATAAGATATGGTCCAACCAAGTTGGATAGTTGGTTGATTACGATCCACCTGTGTGCAAAGTGTCTCATCATCCGTCACATGAAGTCAGTATAAATACACCTGTTCTGAAAGGCCTCTAAGTCTGCAACACCACTAAGCAAGCAACATGAAGACTGAGGAGCTCTCCAAACAGGTCAGAGGCAAAACTGTATAGAAGTATAGATGGGTTATGAAAAAAAAAATCCCAAATTTTGAACATACCACAAAGCACCATTAAAAACATTAGAACAAAATGGATAGAATATGGCACCACTACAAACCTGACAAGAAGGCTGCCAACTTAAACTCACAGTCTGGGCAAGGAGGGCATTAATCAGAGATTCAACAAAAACACCAATGACACCAAAGGAGGTGCAAAGATCCACAGCAGAGATGGGAGTGTCTTTCCATAGGACCACTTTAAGCTGCACATTCCACAGAGTGGAGCTTTATGGAAGAGTGGAAAAAAAAGACATTGCCTTAAAGCTGCAGTTTATATGTAGATTCAGAAAATAGTGGACTTACCTCGAAAATTTTATCAAGTACAACTTCCAGGTCCCTTCCCCTCCCTCTGTGCTGTCCTACAGCCGTGCCTCCAAAGCCCCTCCTTCAAGACGAAGCTGACTGTGCATGTACAGGCTAGCAACCATGGCAACTAAAAACAAAAGGCCAGGTAAACAGCATGGAGCACACATATAAACGGCAGATGTACACAATGCATTTAAACTTCAGTTTTGATGGTTTAGATGGTTTTGAATTCTTTCAATCATATAAAGTATATTGAACTTGACCAAATGAGAGCATGCATGAGGGAGGGGGATTGCATGCAGCGTGTACAATGATTGAAACTCTGTCAGTCACTCCTCCTGGCTCTGATTGGTTGTTTTGACACAGGCATGGTGGATTCTTGCAAATGGAATTAGGAGCACTGGGTGAAGCCAGAGGAGTCCAGCACTAAATACAGGGCAATTCTTGAGGAAAATCTGTTTCAACCTGCCAGAGATTAGAGACTGGGACAAAGGATAACCTTTCAGTTGGAAAATGATACTAGTAAAGCTATACTGAAGTTACTTTAGCTTAGTCAAAGCCCAGACCTCAATCCCAGTGAGTATGGGACTGACTTGAAGATTGCTGTACACTAACACAACCCATCTGACTTAATGGGCTGGAGCAATTTTTGCCTTAAAGGAAGAACAAAAACCCCAGTGGTTAGATGTGCTAAGCTAATAGAGACATACTCCAAGAGTCTTGCAGCTGCAATTACAGCAAAAGGTGTCGACGAGGTATTGATTTTTGAATACTTATGCACATTTAAATTTTTGGGGGTTTTTCTTGGCCTTAATTATAATTTGTCACAGTAAAAATATTTTGGATTTTCAGAGTGGTAGGCAAGTTGTGTAAATGAAATGGTCTAACTCTTCACAAAAAAAAACATTTTAATTTCAGGTTGTAATGCAGCAAAACAGGAAAACCACCAAGGGGGTGAATACTTTCACAATACACTGTATGACAGTAAAGATGGGAAAATAAAATCAAGTTGTTTAGAAACAGTTTTCCTGCCAGAGAGCCACACTGCTGACAGTTTTTCCAAAGCACTCTGCTTTGCAGTCAAAGACTGGTCACTTGAAGAGAGAAAATTTACTCACAGCGCCACAGACAATGGTGCCAACATTGCGGCAGTTGTGAGACTGCTGGGTTGGCCATGGTTGAACTGCTTTGGCCCCGGTTTGCATTTGGCAGTTACAAACACCATGACAGCAGAAAACAACTGCACCGCTTGAATAATGGGTGTATGCAGGACTTTGATGACCACTTTGTCCCAAAGCTGGCAGAAGAAAAAGTGGGTGCAGAAAGAGCAAGCTGAGCTCTAACTACCTCTGCACAACTTAGTGCTGGTAATTTAATTAATTATTTCACATAGCATACATTTTTGTTTCTGGTTTATAAAAGCCTTCATAAAATCCACAAATATCCATCTATGTATCCAACAATAGCTTAACGGAGTAACATCTGATCTGGATATATTTGTAGCCTAAATGACAATTTTTAATGTCACTGTTATTAGTTTATTATAATAAATAATGTACATAAATAAATTACAGACCTAATTATGAGTACTTTATAAATCAATGTTCCTTTTTTTTTTTTTTTCTTATTACAGGGTTGCGCAAAAATCAGATAGGGCACAAAACAAAAAATGGTAGAATGATTGTTTTTAGGAACAAGGTCCTGCCATTAAATGATTGTTGGATGACTGGTGCCACCAGCACGTTGTTCCGACATTGCAGGACATTGAATTGGTCAACATGGCACTGAAATCAGTGGCTGATTTCACTGATGTGCTGTCTGCAGAGAAGACGGTCACTGTGTCCTCTGACAACCTTGTTCTGAAATGGTTGACTCAAGACCTTTTCGAACCATCGGAGTCAGAAACCGAAGAGCCTGAAACAAAAAAAATTGTCTACATTTGAGGAGAAATTCAAAAGAACAGATGGATGAAAATTCATGGCTAAGGCATCTGTCCTCGAGCCCACACACAGGGCAAATGGTGACATAGAGGAGTACATTGGGGGTGTGCTGTTGGAGGAGCTGCTGGGAATGCCTGAGACAAAGAAGGGTACTGATGAAGAAGGGAGTGAGTCCACATGCTAGCTCTAATATCTTCAATTTGTGTTTTGTTTGTGCATGTATATTTTGTCCATTTTGAGCATACAACAATAGCCTAGGTATCCAATCAAGTTCAGTTATCGTTAACACTTCAATCCAAATACACAGGAGATCATGCATTTTGCTGAAGAGTGGAAACGACATTTTTTAAATCTAGTGAAAATGGCTGTCCTCAAAAATAAATGGAGATGGGCTTGGATAGAGTAATTTGCTTTTGTTTGTTATTGGTATCAGTTGTGGATATAAATATGCTCATTTTCAACTAATTAAATTCTTTACTTCATGAACTTCCCTTCCTTCCATTCTTTCTTGTAACCCGTTCAGGCGTAGAAAATTTCCTCTCTGTAAGCCCTGTGCACTACTTCGATTTACTCTTTTATTTATTTGGTACTTGCTGACGTACTAAACCTGTTACTGTATCCAGCTGTGAATTTATTTGGAATGCCAGAGGAAGACATTATCAGAACATATAGATTGCCAAAGGATGTTGTTTTTAATTTGCTGGAGAAAGTAAAAAAACTAACAAATTAATATTATATTTGTCAGATTACAAGTAACAAGCTGCACCTGTGTTGTTTGATCACCCGCACCTGTTGGTAACCCTACAATAATATAAGATTGAGATGGTTAGACGACTAGGTCAGAGCATCTCCAAAACTGCCTTGTGGGGTGTTCCCGGTATGCAGTGGTGGACAACTGATGAATCGGCAATAGGGTCATGGACACCCAATGCTCATTGATATGCAAGAGGAATGAAGGCTAGCTCATCTGGCCCAATCCCACAGAAGAGCTACAGTAGCACAAATTGCTACAAAAGGTATCAGATCACACGGTGCATCACAGCTTGCTGTGTATGGGGCTGCTTAGCTGCAGACTGGTTGGAGTGCCCATGCTGAGCCAAGCATCAGAACTGGACCATGGAACAATGGAAGAAGGTGGCCTGGTCTGATAAATTACGTTTTCTTTTGCATCATGTGGACATCCGTGTGCGTGTGCATCACTTACAAGGGGAAGAGATGGAACCAGGATACACTATAGAAAGAAAGCAAGCCGGTGGATGCAGAATGATGCTTTGCGAAACCTTTCTGCTGGGATGATTATACAACATACATCTTTAATACAAAAAAAAAACCAAGAATTTGGTCCACAAGTTGGATTTATTTTGGGTTTTCTGAAATCAACACAAGGTCCAAATTATGCATACAGGGTCAAAAATATACATACTCCCAATTAGATTATTTATTCAGTAGTGCTGAGAGTTCTAAAATGTCTTTTAAATTGTCAAAGCCTCTTACCTTCTTGTTAGTGATGATTGACTACAGCTGGTAGCTTCACTGTGCCAACATAAATAGGGCTTGTTCGACAGCACTCACTGGCTTGACCAACACACAGTACAATGGGAAAGTCCATGGAGCTCAGTGCAGATCTGAGATAAAGGATCACAGATTTACACAACTCAGGAATGTCTCTTGTAACCATTTTTAAACAACTACAGAGTCCAAGATCATCAGTTCAAACAATGAATTGTACATATGTACAAGTTACTGGGAGGTATAGCCACTCTGTCAAGCCACATTGCTGGAAGTGAAGTGACTCCATCTGTCACCCTTAGCTGAGAGAAAGTCGGTTCAGATGATCAAGAACAACCAAGAAACCATCAAGGCACAGGCCGGTCATGAACTGGAAGCTGCTGGAACACTGTCCAAGAAAAAAGCCACTGCTACAAAATCAACACCTTCAAGCTCGACTAAAGTTTGCAGTTGACCATATGGACAAAGAAAAAGCCTTCTGGAAGAAAGTTTTATTTTCACATGAGACAAAGATTGAGTTGTTTGGCCATAATGATCAGAGGTACAGAGGAGGTAGCATCATGCTCTGGGGCTGCTTTGCTTCCAGTGGAACTGGTGGATGGAATTATGAAGAACCTCTGAACTCTTCAGCATAACATCAAACCTTCAGCTAGATGGTTGAAAGTTGGACACAGTTGGGTGTTCCAACGCAACAATGATCCCGAGCACACAAGGCTGGATGTGGAATGGAGAAAACATCAAGCTTAAAACAAATTCCAATCTTAACCCAATCGAAAATAAGTGGACCGTGCATAAAGGTCTGCTCCATGCCAGGAAACCAACACATTTAATGAACTCTACTAAGAAGAAGAAAGAAACAGGGATACTGTTTGGCAAAAACTTGAAAAAAAAGGGAAACAGGCTTGGCTCCTTTGCAGCAGTCCTTACAATGTTTATCTCCTTCTACCATTCACACACCCACACCTGAAAAACACATACACACTTAACTTGGCTCAACTCACTATCACCAGTTTTAAATGCAAGATATATGAAGGATAATAAATTATCTGTACAATGATATCTCACCTTAAGGTACGAATTGGGTATAGTGGATTTTGTCTCATGTGTTGGCTGATAACCTTCAATAATATTTGAATGTGTGTGTGTGTGTGTGTGTGTGTGTGTGTGTTTTATATATATATATATATATATACTTAGTTTTTTTTTGTGTGTAAGAGGCTATTAACTTGGCACACCTTTATTTGGCAATATTATTCCACTCTTCCTTGCTCCAGAGCTACCCGGATCTCCTGGATGAATAGAATAAATTAAAGTAATTCCACAGGTTTTGATAGGGTATGGGCTGTGACTGGGCCATTCCAAAACATTGATCATCTTCTGAAGCCATTCCTTTGTTGACTTGTATTTGTGCTGGAAAGTGAAATCTTTAGTTTCATTTGAAGAGAGACCTGCAGAGGCCTCTATCTTTCCTCTATATTGATTTGAGCCCCAGTCCCAGCTGAAGAGAACCAGCCCATTATCCTGCCTTCACCATGCTTCACCATGGGTATAGTGTTCTTTGGGTTATAAGCTGTCTTTTTTTAGTGCCAAATGTCTTTTAAAATTATGCTCAAACAGTTCTACCTTGCTCTCATCAGACAAAACATTTTGCCACATTGTTTTGACAAAATTTAGATGGGCTTGGTTGTTTTTTGTTTGTTTTCCTGTGATAAAGGCTTTCTGTCTAGCCACCCTTCTGGCCTTGATGAGATGAATACGAAAGAGCTTGTTGTCACATGTAAGGAGTGACCAGTACTTGCCAGATATTCCTGCAGCTCCTGAAATGTTGCCATAGCTCTCTTGGCAGGCTCCCTTATAAGTTGTTTTCTTGTCCTTTTGTCTGTTTTGTGTTGCCCCATTTTCTCCACTTGATGATGGCCTGTATGATGTTTCATGGTACATCTAATGCTTTGAAAATTCTATTGTACCCCTCTCCTGATTGATGCCTTTTACATGGAGATCCCAAACATGCCTTGTAAACTTTTTATAGGTAGAAAAACTTGGTTTTGGGCAGAACCTGATTTTTCATCATTTTGACTACTTGCCAGAATTCAGCTACAGAGGCATTCAATGAGTTTTCCAAGGTTGCCACATGTATATAACGCTGACTTGTACACTTAGAGAAATGTATGTTAATTTAGATCCTAATGATCTAGAGATCAAGAAAAAAAATGTCTTGATGTGAGGAAGAAACCTTCATAAATTATTATAGTATAACAGTATACGGCTGTGTATATAATGAAAGAATGTTCATTCAAGCATTCATTCATTTCATTTTAGGCTTCAGCAGTTGGATGAAACAAAGTTGATATCAAAGTCCATTATTTTTCTTCCAAATTAATAATTTATGACTATTTTAACATGAGCTTGCATTTCTTAAAACAGATTTTCACATAGACAGGATGCGTGTTTGAAAGCATGATGATGCAGCAACTAAAATGCCAACACCGAGCACTCACTACTGCAATTAGATTTGGTTCCTGACCAGTAAAATAGTCGAAGCCTCTCTCAAAGCACACTTTGATTGTAGCCGCCTCTCGGAAACGCTTCATTTGTATTTGAACATTGCGGCTCAGCTACTTCTGACTACTTCAAGAGTGTTAGGACCCTATCATGAAGATTTTATACACTTGGAGCTTTTAAGCTTATATCAGTGTTTACAGTAGGTGTATCTTTACAGCAGGTGCCATCTATCCACTACGTTGGATCCCGGGCTAACATTGAGGATAAACTAAGGGCTCCTGCCTAAGGTTATGTGTCTAAGATGGTATGTGCTACATACACAGCTTTTGTTCTGAGTGATGATAAATCCAGCAGCATAGACTGTATGGAACCAAGGTGTAGGTTGTCTAGAAGCTGGGGTCACTAGTGATATATCAGTTGCCTCAGCCCTAACTGTAGGAAGGAACAAATGTTTGAGAACAATGACAAAGGTATACAGACATTACTACAAGTTTGCAAGATGGGTGCAAACATTTGATTGATCAAAGTGGAATTTTTTTTCTTCTTTTTGAGAGATTGTTACCTGTGATTGATTAAATGACAACATTTTTGTCACTTTGTTTTTGAGATGTTTGATGTTTGGCATATTATTTTCATGAAGGGAATAGGATTTGTTTTATTCTTTTAAAATATTTATTAAATGATTGTAATGAAAGAAACCATTGTTGAATATTTGTGAAAATTATTTGCTGACATTGTTCACTTTGTATTTTTCTTTTTGTATGTGTCCTTTTCAAACCAAGCTGGAATAGATTTCTCCTTGTGTAAGTGGGATTTTTTCTTTTTTGTTCTTCAGGCAGAATGACTGCAAGAAAATCTGGGGGGCTTTTGAGCAGGCCTACATCGGGAGAGATCCATGCGATGTTCCTCCTGAGGCATATGATCCTCTGATAAATTCCATCAAACAGGATGTTGACTGTAATACTGTAAGAATGATGTACCATTACATTAAAGCATGCATGTTTCATTATGTGTAAATACAGTCACTTGTGGCCACACTTGCACTGAGTTTCTTTCTGGCATGCATGACTAAATATCTTCTTATATGAGAAGAGCTCCTCATTTGCAGTTATTCCTACATGATGATATGCCATGCATAAAAAAACACAGTTCTTTGCCATTTGAGTGTTGGTACTAAGGGATAAATAATAAGTAAATACTGTAAAGAAAGGATAAATGATTAATAATAATAAAAAAAGGAAACATGAACCTAGTACCTATCATTTTGCAACCCTTCATGTAGTAAAGGGATGCATGGAATTGTATAATCGATTCACAGTTTGGAAGGAATTCTTCAGTGTGGAACCAAACATGAGCCACTCCCCCAAACAATTCCAGGATCTTACCTGAATTCGAAGTTAAATATTCAGACCAAATGTGAAAACCCTGTTAAGTCTGGTTATCCTGAAAAGTGAAAAGGGAGAAAACTGCATTTAAACTTACAGGCTATTCAGAAATCCTTTTTAAAAAGAATGCTTAAAAAAACATTTTCATTCATGATAAAATCATTAATTTCGTGAGGTTTTCATAGTTAGCTAAACTTCAAATTTTTTATTATAATTCAAACAATTTGACTTAAGGTATTCCTCTGCAGTTTGTACAGTGCAAGCAATAGCATGCATGCACACTTAGCAAGCTAGCATTTAAAACACCAAAATGATCATTCTTATAGCCACAATTCTTAAACTGGTTCAGAGTACTGCATGTTATAGGTAGAAAAACAGATTTTTCATCATATTGACTACTTGCCAGAATTCAGCTGCAGTGGCATTCAATGAGTTTTCCAAGGTTGCCACATGAATTTAACGCTTGTACACTTAGAGAAATGTATGTAAATTTAGATCCTAATGATCTAGACATGAAGAAAAAAATGTCTTGATGTGAGGAAGAAACCTTGATAAATTATTACAGTTTTACAGTATATAGCTGTGTATATAGAGAAAGAATGTTTCATTCAAGCAGAGGCATGTTATGAGCATAGGACAGTCTTTAAGATTGCAGCAGCAGTTTGTAGGAGGTACAAGTCTGCATTATGCAGGTGAGACTATCCATTGAAGCAAAATTTGAGTTTTAGGCATAAACAATTCTTTGGAAGTGACAGTCTTCATAATGTTATCCATGTGAGCTTATCGACTGCAGCAGAAAGTGAGTCACAACTGCAGAAAACTCCAGATGAAGAAAGCCAGGGGTAAAGAGCTTGATGCTGGAGTGACAGAGCAACAGTAATCTCCAGTGTTGCGTTAGTAGTGGTGATTCATTAACTATTTCCATCTACCATCTTGACTAGCTAGACAACTGGCAGCTGGTCAGACCAAGCTAGATTTTGAAGAAGGTCCAGAATGCATTGATAATTTATATCGTAAGTATATAAGTATATAGTATACGTAAGTATAAGTATATAAATACTATATACTTATAAATTAGTCCTAAATTTGATTTCTTGGATATTTTACAGAACCATAATTTATAACCAGTCTTTTTTCTAGTATTTTTATATCTATTGGTTTCTGTGTAGATGCTGTTCTGGAGCAAAACAAAACCCATGGTACATGCATTTACTGACAACAGAGATTGCCTGGTCACTTTGGAGGATACAATGCTTGGATTTTTGTTTGATGAACTGACTTGGTGCAGTAAAAATCAAAGCAAAGGTACAGCTCATCACATATTCTTAAAAGTGTGGTATCAATTGTACCACAAAAAGTACTAATGAGGTGAACAAATGAAAGGATGCTCCATGTCCATGTTTTGCTGCTGCCAGTCATTGTTAATGTCATTGGATAAATGCAATTATTTGTTAGATAGAGAGAGCATTTAAACTGTATCCATAGTGACTCTTGCGAACACATGAAATGTATGGATATTAAAAAGGATCAATTGTATTTCATCAACAGAAACCTTCACTACAGATTGTCCAAGTTGGTCAGACTGTCAAAACAACCCGGTGCGATCTTTCTGGTTTAAGGCTTCTATTAATGTGAGTATGTTTATCTCATTTCTAAGAGCAACTACAAGAATCTACACACTGCCAAAAATGTAATTCTTCCCCTTTTTCAACACGAGAGTACAATTATTAATACGCTGTTTATATGTGTAGCATCATATGGCCATTATACAACCCGAATTCCAGAAAAGTTGGGATGTTCTTTAAATTTGAATAAAATCTAAACTAAAAGACTTTCAAATCACTTGAGCCAATATTTTATTCACAACAGAAAATAGATAACATAAATGTTTAAACTGAGAAATCTTACAATTTTATGCACAAAATGAGCTCATTTCAAATTTGATGCTCGCTACAGGTCTCAAAGTAGTTGGGACAGGGGCATGTTTACCATGGTGTAGCATCTCCTCTTCTCTTCAAAACTATTTTAAGACGTCTGGGCATCGTTTTTTGAGTTTCTGGAGTTTTGGTGTTGGAATTTGGTCCCATTCTTGCCTGATATAGGTTTCCAGCTACTGAAGAGTCCGTGGTTGTCTTTGATGTATTTTTCGTTTAATGATGCGCCAAATGTTCTCTATAGGTGAAGGATCTGGACTGCAGGAGGCCAATTCAGCACCCGGACTCTTCTCCGACAAAGCCATGCTGTTGTAATGGCTGCAGTATGTGGTTTTGCTTTGTCCTGCTGAAATACACAAGGCCTTCCCTGAAATA
>JAQQZR010001681.1:0-10659 GCA_030068235.1 Notoglanidium macrostoma
GAAGGAACACACCCGGGAACACACGCGGAAACACACGAAGGAACACACCCGGGAACACACGCAGGAACACACGCGGAAACACACGAAGGAACACACCCGGGAACACACGCAGGAACACACCCGGAACACACGCAGGAACACACGCAGGAACACACGCAGGAACACACCCGGAACACACACAGAAACACACCCGGAACACACGCAGGAACACACCTGGAACACACGCAGGAACACACCCGGAACACACACAGGAACACACACAGGAACACACCCGGAACACACACTGGAACACACCCGAACACGGACCTGATGTTTTGGATTTGCAGACTCTCAACGATGCTTCTTTCTTCATTTGCGGATTTGTGGCGACTTTCTGGATGTTTACTGAAGTTAAAGCACTGAACGTTTGCTGGGTTTCGGTTCGCTGCAGATGTTTGGATGAAGAGATGTTAAGCGATCCACGTTTACGTGTGTGTTATTTGTATTGTCTGGTTTGTTTGTAAGGTACCCGCCGTTCTTTGACGATAATCCCTTCGGTATCTACCAGAAGGTTCTCTCTGCCAAGCTGAACATCCCGCGCCAGCTGGACTTCTACGTAAAGTAAGCAGGAGTTTCGCACAATGCGATATATTTTAATGGTTTGTATTTCATCTTATATAGACAAAATAAAATAAAACACTGAAATTCGGTTAAAGCTTTGTTTATTCACTTCCTCAAGCAGATGTTGGGCTTCTACATAAAGTTCTAAATAAAGCAGAAATTATTGCAACAGGATATTTAGATATTTTTGTGATTATTTTCTTAGAATTTTATGTTATGTATTTATTTATTCTTTAATAATTAGGTTAAAGGCTGAGTTCATTTGCAATCCCTGCTGTTTTTAGTTTTATTTTAAATAATAAACAAAGCATGTTATATCTTATTTTATTATTTAAAAAAATTTATATGACACTGAAATTAGGTTTACGGTTTGTTGTTTTTTTCCAGCTCCAGATGTTGGGCTTCTCTCTCATTATAAATAATATTTGTGTTTTGTATTTAAATACTCGCACGCTGAGGTGAGGCTGAAGCTTTGTTTATATGCACACTGTCTAAAATCAGCAGAAATGCTTTTGTCTGATTTTTACCCTCATGTGTTACTTTGTAAAACGGTATAAAATGTTACTGTGACTGTGTGTTGATTTGTTCCCCGTTAGAGACCTCATCAAGAAGCTCCTTGTTGTCGATAAAACAAAGAGACTCGGCAATTTAAGAGTAAGTGACCTCAAAGTAGCGAAAAAATGACAGAAAGTGATATTTTTGAACAAGATTATGGGATAGAAAAATGTTCAAATCAAACGTTGAATTAGCATAGTTAGCATCATGCTAGCTGTAGACCGAATAACTGTAAAGCTTGTAATAAAATCGCTGGCATGTGACAGGAACGTGCGTTCTCGCTGTGCTGCTGTGCTTTTCTGGATTCACTTCACCACGTTTTCAGAGTCCAAACTCTGCTTCTCTTTAGTTTTGCACCGGAGCCAATCTGGCTAACGATCAGATTTTTAGTGTCTTACTGTTATTATTAGCATTATTATGTTAAAATTGTGGCCTCAAACAGCATTGAGGAATGTCTGCTATATTTGGAGTACAGTGTGACACGCTAAATATCAGCCGTTTTAGGTTTCTGTTTAAATAAGCAGCTCGTTTAACTCTGCGCTCGTGTTGTAGGGCTTCATGAGACCTTTGTTTATTAGAGACGTTGAGCTCTGATGTTACACTTGATAAATAAAAGCATGGCTTGGTTGTTCCTCACTGGTGATATTTTGTAACCTGGACTTTGTGTAAAGCGACGTTCACGCAGTTACAGCCGTCCTGCGTTGCCTTTGATGTTTTTTTCCCCTTTTACGATCCCCCATCGGGCCGCAGCTCAACACCACGCCGCTTTATAGTTTATTGCCTCCTGAAAGTCAGACAGGACCCCGAATTCGAGGTCAAACACACCCCATTACCAGAAGCAGACGTTTCCCCACTTCCAGACCGACTGGAGATTAACCAGTAGTGGGGTCAAAGGTCATGAGATTCTCACCCACATTTAGTCCCGATTGCCACGCAGGAATTTTTGAACGCATTGGCAGCTAACTATAAATAAAAAAGAAACAACTGATTGAACGATTCACTTTATTCACTGCGAGTTATTTAAAGGACACGAGATTCTAACAGACTCGTGACGCCTCGACTGGACACATTTCCTCTCGCGTTACCGAGAGCGCTGACCTTTAACCCCTCATTCAGGCTACAAGTATGCTGTTCAAATGTTCAGCTAGCTATGTTAATTAGTTAGTTCATCTCCACACAGTGCTAGTGCGCGCTGGTTTATCTGGGGTTAGGGTACGGTACTGGGGGTACTCACACTGCAGTCTGCTGTGGCAGGAGAAGTTCACATTGCTCTCAGTGGGGCAGTTTCTAAATGTTGCTTTTATTTTTGTAAAGATGTGCAGAAGACAGCGCTCGGGGGTTAGGGTGGGGCGCTCGGGGGTTAGGGTGGGGCGCTCGGGGGTTAGGGTGGGGCGCTCAGGGGTTAGGGTGGGGCAGGTCCCTTCACTGGGACACAAGAACTGCTTTATAGGTGAAAAAGGAAAGCAGAAGAACAGAAACTAGACATCTGTATTTGTGACTCGTCTCTGTGGGAGATTACAGTCCTCAGGATGTGTGTGTGTGAGTGTGTGTGTGTGTGTGTGTGTGTGTGTGGTGTCAGCTGTGTTAACACAGAGTTTTTTGCCTCTTAACAAAGCACATGTTGTGTGGGAGAGAGTTTTCAGAGTTTTCAGTTCCACAGCTAATCGTGCTCCAGGTTCCATGTTCATTTCCAACACAGCAGAAAAATAAAGTGTTTGTTCAGCTGTAACTATTTTTTACATATAGAAATTGACGGCTAATTATGAAGGCATGCAGTCCGAGTCCTACCAAGTAATATTGCTTGTTTAATGACATTTTTTTGTTATTGTTTTGTTTGTTATTTTGACCGTTTTCAGGGCGGAGCTGAGGACGTGAAGAGCCACAAATGGTTTCGCTCTGTGGACTGGGACGTCGTTCCTCAGAGAAAACTAAAGGTATTATAAACAGTATGCTCTTATTAAGTATACTGCAACTTCAGAGTTATTGGCACCCTTCACGATCAATGAAAATGAGAAAATTATACATTGCTTCAGATTAAGTTCAGGAACTTTGTTGCCAACTCTTTCTCTGGAGATAAATATGAAAAAACAAATAAAATACCCATCGTGCCACTGAAATCAGCGTGTTTGAGAGCTTTTTTTACCCCTAGAGTAATGATTATATATAGATATACATATAGATGTTGAATATCTGGCAACAGTATAAAAATATAGTTTTCATTTTAGTGTGCAAACATGTCTGGGAAAACGAGCAAAAAGGTTTAATGGTTCATATCTAGGACCAATTTCGTCCAGTTATATATCCCCTAGAAGATTTACATGCCCC
The DNA here is from genome assembly GCA_030068235.1 of Notoglanidium macrostoma. NCBI lineage: Eukaryota > Metazoa > Chordata > Actinopteri > Siluriformes > Auchenoglanididae > Notoglanidium > Notoglanidium macrostoma. Next base: position 3,481 of record JAQQZR010001681.1, read on the forward strand.
GCCCCCGGGGGCGTGTCTTGCGCTCCAGATAATGACTTTAGACTCGGAGAGGGAAGTCACATGTGCAGGCTTTATTTTTACTCCAATAAATGAGCCAGTTGGCATTTAAATCTGGAATGATTTTACACTTGCGAAGGTGTTTCGAACTCTCTGATATTACTGTGGAAGCTCCGCCCCTTTCCTCCACCTCACATTAATAATGTTTTGGCATCTCGACATGATCTTCTCACTTCAAAGATGGCCTGACGCACCATCCTCGCTTTCTGTCCGTGTAAACAGACTGTTTTGAGGTTCTCATGTTCGTTCGTGTGATATCAAATCTGCCAGCGTATGCTTGCTTTAGCTAACATTAGACAATCGTACCTTTATCAAAGACTGAAACGCAGCTGTCTGTCTGTCTGGTGGCTTTTTTCACCAGGAGAGGAGGCAGAAAATATTGTGGGGTGCCAATACTTTTGAAAACATTGTAGTTCTTAAGACTTTCTTTTGAGTTTGTAGGAAAAATTGTACGTTTTTTGTTTAAGGTACACAGGAACACAGCATGTTTATGTCTCAGATCAACAATCTCTGATCAAAACGAACGGTTACTGAAGTTGTTTTGAACGTTGTTTAGTAATTACTGTGGAATTCTTTGGCTTTAGTTGTTAATTTATTTATGTGTTTTTGGGCATTTTGCTTTTCTTATATCTGAGTCAGCCAGTCATCATTCCCGAAGTCGCACACGAGGGTGATCCGTCGAACTTCGAGACTTATCCTGAAGAAAAGCGCAAAAAAGAACCTGCCGTCTCCCCAAGGGACCTGGAAATTTTTAAGAACTTTTGAATACAAACACAATTATTGACACTTATTTATGTGTCTTTTGCATATTTCACCAAGGGCATGTGCCGATAATCAGTGATACAATACGCCTCACAGCGTTGAACATGAGCACACTACTGTTACTACAGAATACTCAAGGAGTCGTCCTGCGTTTCCGGAATACGAGGTGCGAGTAGGCGGCATGACGGATGGCGTTTGAGCTCCTGACATAAAGTTCGCCTCATTCAAAATGTGGAGTTCCAGTAAAATTAGAGCAACATGGCGGACACCGTGGTCACTCTTTATAAGGATAATGTTTACTCATCCAGATGAACTGCCTGTCTCATAGCTAACCTTAATTAGCTGCTGTTTTCCTGAATACTTATATGCTACAAAGACTCTAAACTGCACGGTATGAAAAAAGTCCTCTATCTTTATTCCAACTTAATAACTCGTTATTTCAGGTTATTACCTCATGTTGACTTAATTTCTCATCATTTCAGCATATTACCTTATCATTTTTGACTTAACTTATTTCAACTCATGAAGTCTAATAATGATTTCAAGGTACGATCTGCTTATTTCGATGTAAAACAGTAGATATAAAAGTTTACACCCCCCCATTAAAAGGGCAGGTTTTTGTGACGTGAAAAAATGAAACTAAGATAAATCATGTCCGGACTTTTTCCAGCCTCGATGTGAAATTACAACATGTAAAAATAAAGTGAAAAATGGGAAAAATAAATAGTTACAATGACCTGGTTGCAGAAGTATGCACACCCCTAAACTAATACTGTGTTGAAGCAGCTTTTAAGTTTATTTCACCACTCAGTCTCTTTACGGTAAGACGGTAAGACTCCGTCAGCATGACACATCTTGACTTAGCAGTGTTCTCCTGCTCTTTGTTCCAAAAACATTCTAGAGCCGTCAAATTGTGAGGTCATTTCCTGTGCACAGCCTGCCTCAGGTCACCCCTCAAAGTTTTAGCTGGATTCAGGTCTGCGCTCCGGCTCGGACATTCAACCACATTAACCTTCTTGCGGTGAAGCCGTTAGTCTGGTGATATGGAGGAGACTGTTGTCACACACAGAGAGTGATCAGTACGCGTCAGATGTTCCTGCGGCTGCTTTAATGCTGCTGTAGGTCTCCTGGCCGCCTCCATGGTAAGATTTTATCTAGTTCTTTATAAAATTTGGAGGGACGTCCTGTTCTTAGTGACATCACTGTGGTGCTCCATGTTCTCCACTTGGTGATGGTAGCCAGTTTTGGGTGTTCCTCGGTATGTCTAATGTCTTCATGGTGTTCCTCGGTACGTCTAATGTCTCAGAAATTCTTTTATACGCCTCTCCTGATTGTTACCTTTCAGTGAGAGACCATGCTGGCTTTGTAAGCTCTTAGAGGAGCACAGATTCAGCAGTCGGAGGTAAGCAAAAGATGTAAAAAAAAAAAATAAAAGGGCTACAGAAACAGCTGGTCTTCTTTTGTAGTTAATCAGAATAATTTCATTGATAGCTGTATAACAGCAATAACAACAACAACAGCTGTATGATGATTTTTGAACATGTATGTGATTGGATCATTCTGAACATCCCCAGTTATAAAAGGGTGCACATACTTATGCAACCAGGTTATCGTAACTTTTTTATTTTTCCCCGAAGTATTTCTGAGTGCTTTTCACTTCATTTGTACATGTTGTCATTTCACATTGAGGGTGTAAAACGTTCTGACATGATTTGTCTCAGTTAAATTTTTTACTTCACAAAAACCTGCCATTTTAACAGGGGGGTGTAAACTTTTTTTATAGCCACTGTATGTAACACTCGGGGAAAAAAATCTAAATAATGAGTTAATAAGTAGAAATAACACGCGGCAAAATAACAACAAAGCAATTCACCTTTTTTTGTTGTTTTACATCTTACGGGTAATACGTCTGTTTATAAGTGGCCAGGATTCGTCGCTGTGGTTACAGAGTTCAGTAATTATTATAACGTGACGTGACAGCTTAGTTCGGTATCTATATTGGTTAGCTGTTTATTCACAGCTTCATATCAGGAAAGACTTGCAGGTAAAAGTGCAGAGATTTTGTAAGATGTGACGTAAGGTCACCTGACAGCCAGGATGGGATAAACGTCGGAAAACAAAAGTACTTATGTAGCAACTTTTGAAAAATACATTATAAAAGTAGATTATGGCGAGATGAAAACTACGTATCGGCACATGTCTGTTTCCACTTGGTCTTGTTCTGGTGTGTCATGTGTAGCCTTGTAATGTAGCTATAATCTATGCACCCTGTTAGATGTTTTGTTTGTAATGCAAACGCACATAACCTTCATTGCAAGTTATTCCAAATGTATTCTCTGGGAATGATTATGCAACTTGTGTTTATGATCTATGCAGATCCATTTGTTGATCTCGATACACTTTGACCTGTCTCGATGTGATCGTGTCTCCAGCTGTAATTGTATGTGTATGATGCTAACCTTATAGCTGCTCTTCGTTTGTTTGATGTTATGAGATGCTTGATTATGTAATACATACCATTTTTCAAAACATGTTTTGCCTGCGAAGACTTGTTGATTTAGAAAATATCAGGTACAAAAGAAATTATGAATTCCGAAAGCAATACCTGCGAATTTAATTAGCGGTAAAAGTACGCACTTTTCAGGAACTGTAATTCCTTTTTTGGGTTAGTTTTGAGAGCTTACGTAAGAATTTGCACGCCCTAGGGCCATAGAATGCAACCAAGAAAAGATATCGCAGTCATACTTGGTAGTTGTACACAGTGGTGTGTTGGCTCTGTGGTTAATTCTGCTCAGAAACTTGAGAAGTCAAATCCCAACACCACCAAGCTGCCACTGTCGGGTCCTTCAGCAGTAACCGCCTAACCCTCAGCTGCCCCGCTGTATCCTGATCTCAACCGTATTTGGCTTTGGATAAAAATGAAAGTGTAAAAGAGTTAAAGGAAATTTTCAATACAAATCAGAATGTTTTAATAATAATCTGCAGCATATGGCTTACAGCATCATTTGCAGAACCTATAGAAAAATTCCCTCCATTTTCTATACGGCTTATCCATCAGGGTCGTGAGGAAGCTGGAGCCAATCTCAGCTTACTCCAGGTGAGAGGCGGGGTTACACCCTGGACAGGTCACCAGTCTATCACAGAGCTGACACAGGAAACCCACACAGGCAGAACATGCAAACTCCACACCCAGGGACAATAATAAGCTATATAAAAAAAATGCGTTAACTTTTATTTGTTAACAACACAATGCATTAACTCTGTATTCCTGAGTAGGGACCACATCCATTACACCAGACTGTGGAATACGACATACAAATTCCCAGAAGAAGCTGCATTGTTTATGATTTATTCTTTGTGTTTTGTCCCAGGCAGGTTTTTTTTTTTTTTTTTTTTTTTTTTTAATTTAAAAACATTTCTGAGCCTTTTTTTAAATCTACGTTCCTGTTTTTTTTAACTGTGCTTATTTTATATGGCTTCATAAAAAACTGAATTCTGACTGCATGAACAACAATAATAATAATAATAATAATAATAATAATAATAATAATAATACATCTGGAAATGATATATAGTTCTCGTCCTGCTCCGGAGGCCAAAATGTCTTGCCGTTGGTCCTCAAAAACATTCCAGGTGTTTGCATTTTTTCTTTTCTTTTTTTCAGCTCTCAGGCTGTTCATCTGGGTGCAGTTATCATTCAAGCCTTTCTTTATCTGTTCTTTTCCGGTTGGGGTCAAAATGAACATTTTTACTCACGTTTTTGTATAAAAGTGAAGAAAGTTTTTTTCGAAAATTTTATTTATAATGAAATATACTAATTATGGCCAATCTTAAAAAAAAATAAAACAAGAACAACAAAACAATTATTATTATTCTTATTATTATTATTTAGTCTCACAAACCTTTGACTTGGCCTGTGGCAGTGATGGAACGATTACAGATGAGGAAAACATATTTTTGACCCATTTAACAAAGGAGTAGGGGTAAAAGTTGGACTGTCTGGTTCTTGTGCCAGAACTTCTCAAATAGTGATGAATATCTTGAAATTCACAGCGCAACGGAGCAGTTGAGTCAAAAGCTAACATTTCTTTCAAAGAAATCCAGACGCAAATGCAGTACAGAGGCTGGGCCTTTGATTTCTGTGTAAAAGATCAGCGAAGGCATTTCTGAGTGCACATTATTACATCCTGGTAAGGAGAAGGAGTATATGTTCATGATGGCCCATAAAGCTGTTCTCCCACTGAGGGGAAACTGTGAATGAGAAGTGACCAGCACAAACCCAGCACGTGCTTTAGAGTGACGCTAACAGTCGTCTGACTCGTGACAGCTAAAAATTAACGCACAATCTTTATCAAGATGAGGACAAATTACGCCAAACAAGTAATTATAAGATTACAATTAGAATTAGCAGTTTGAGCAACAGCACTGTTTGAGCTAAGACTTAACCAAACCATCTCTGAAGTTGCTAAAGCTAACATAGCTAACAGTAATTATCATCATGAGCTTGACTGCAAAACAACTTTCATTCCTTATTAGTGCTGTAAGCTTTGTTAGTTTGAGCTGCTTTGCTTCCCAGCAGTGAGTCTATACTGTATTTATGACTAAACACCTCTAGGACAAGTAAAGAATCTCCCACTGAAACAGACTTGTCCAAGGCAGTGGTTATGTTTGTGTGTATTCAGAGCCAGAGGTGTAGAATTTCACATGCTTATGGCTGTAATTAATGGCATTACAGCTCTTTAATTTTCCTCAACACAAGGCACTTTCATTTATCACATTTAAACCCACCTGAAAGATGGTCATTATCACCACATGTTCATGATTACAGGATACTTGTGGCCTCTCACGCCAGAAGGACGACATTTGCTGTCTAACAGTTTACTACGTTGGATAGCAGGCATAGCAGGAATAGCTGTGGTTGTGATGTTGCTGGTTTTGGGAAGCTACTTTGCAGCTATAACTGGTCGAGTTACTCATGATCTAAAATAGCTACGCTACAGCTGAACTAGCCTTTTGATAAAGTAGCTAGCTACACTACAAACTGTTAAGAAAAATTAGCTGTAACTAAGTATGGAATGCCATAACAAAGAGGTTTCATGTGTCTGTCTGTAAACCACAATGTCATTTAAGCAAAAGCAACAAATTCAGAGAGGACTCTTCTGCTGTCAGTTCACTTCATTTCTGTAAATATCTAGCTAGCTAGTTAATGGGCAAATAGGCAGCTAGCTAACCAACAACAAAATGATAACAATATTTCCACCTTTATGTGGAAAATAATGCCTACATTTTGGATGTCGACAGTAGTTTGATTTCGGTTGTGTATAAGTTAAAAACAAACATGTACCTGTTGCTGTGTTAATCCAAAACTTGTGTTCTTTGCTAATTAAAGTCACTTCCTGACAGTTTGCATGTTATGATTTATTTTTGGATTTGTATTTTTGTTTATGTTGAATTTTGTGAAAAGGTAAAAGATTCTTTAAAGCTATGCTACTAAAATTATGATGCTAGTAGCATCATTGCTGGTATCCTTTTGTGCTTTTTGGCTTCTACAATTTTACGTTCACTCTTTACTGAACACCCCAGCCCCAGTAGTGATGGAGGTGAGTGGAGGCAGGGCTGAACAGATCTGATGCACACTGGAGGAAAAAAGAAAGAAAGAAAAGCATCCACACATTCCTCAGCTGAACAAATGAAGGGTAAATATTTCTTAAAGTTCAGGAGTCTTGAGTTCATGAACAACCGGGGTGAAAAGTAAGAAATTACATGTACTCTCATTACTGTACATGAATACATAGTTCACGCACTTTTTTTGCACATAATTAAACCATAGTGCTTTTACATTTACTTTTACTTTGCTACATTTAATTTTGATCACCTTTACAAAATAATGAATAATAAAACATTCAACACTGGAAAAGACTGTAAGACAATATGTGCAAATTTTAAATAATTCCATTTAGAGGCACCAACAATGAAAGTCCACTCATCAGACACCAAATATTTAGTAGCAGCAGCAGTGAGTGAGCCAGTGGAGACTGAGCCAGTGGAGACTGAGAGAGTGGAGACATAGACTGAGACAGTGGAGACAGAGACAGTGGAGACTGAGCCAGTGGAGACTGAGACAGTGGAGACTGAGACAGTGGAGACTGAGAGTGAGACAGTGGAGACAGAGACTGAGACAGTGGGGACTGAGACAGTGGAGACTGAGACTGAGACAGTGGAGACTGAGACTGAGACAGTGGAGACAGAAACAGTGGAGACAGAGACAGTGGAGACTGAGAGTGAGACAGTGGAGACTGAGACAGTGGAGACAGAGACAGTGGAGACTGAGACTGAGACAGTGGAGACTGAGACAGTGGA
>JAQQZR010001682.1:0-10659 GCA_030068235.1 Notoglanidium macrostoma
CATTTTGGAATAAGGCTGTAACATAACAAAATGTGGAAAAAATGATGCGCTGTGAATACTTTCCGGATGCACTGTATCATTCATATATAAAGCATTGCTTTATCCTCTACATGAATACAATAAGCATAAACTCTACACATACATTTTTAAAGTAGGACTGGGCTTGGAAATGAGAAAGAGAAGCCAGTTTTAGCAATTATGTATTGCGTCATCTTGCACACATGATTTATGCTATGTTGAGTATGTCTAGACTAACAGCCTTATTAAAACCACTGTTAAAAAAAACTTACATTTTAAAGCAGTAGCTTTAAGATGAGTTTTATCTTTTCAATGATTTCATTATGCAGCTTGTATACTGGTACAATCAAATATTTTGGGGATTTTTCTAAGGCATCTTGCAGTCTTTGGTCTTGGTCTTTTCTTTAACTAGATATAGGCTAGATTAGGTATAAAAATGCAGCTTGGTCCATACTCTGTAGCAAAACTCAATTATTAATAATGTGTGACTCACAGAAAGCAAAGTACTGAGAGTGAATAGGGAATGAAAAGGAAAATGCAAGTATAGAGAAAATGTTGGAAAACATGCCCATTATTTCCATTATAAACAATGGGAGAGAAAATCAATAAAGCAAGAGAAACCCCTTTTTAGTATATTACTAAAGCAGACCCAATGCTGGACCCTGAGGCATGCCAGCTTCTTACATCAGCTCCGCTTATTGTCTGTCTCTGCAACGTCTTTTCTCTCACTAATTGTTACTAGTTATTGATGCAGGACTAGACCAATCGACCAATACTATGACAACTCTATACTCAATAATTCACAAATTCTGCTGCAATTCCTTTGCTATTGAGCTCCTATGGTTACTATGGTGACTATGGTTATTTTGTTCATTGTGCACTTGAAGCATAATTCTGATATTTTGACCCATATTTAATTTTTTTATCTCCTACCTGTTTACATATACACATTACATATATTACATTACATAAAACCTTACGCATATTATCCTGGCATCAACAACATTTTCCCGTTTGTATTACCATATTTGTCGAAAGGACAACTGATATTATCTCCACTATAATTACTTTGTCTATAGCATCTTTGTATTTTGCCTTGAGGCTTATTTTACATTAGCACTAGAGCCATGACTGACTGTATCTTTGTTTTGCTACTATCTGAGAAATTTCCTCTTTGACAGTTTGGTTTCTATAGGTACCCTGCAGCTTCTTTTTTTTTTTTGGAATGATTACTGTATATACCTCCACAGATTAATGAGAATTTATTTCATGTGTATCCCACTGACTTCAGGTGATGAGTTATGGTTTAGCCTTTCATCACATAATGATGATGATAAAATTAGAGTACTTTGGTGTTAGTCATATGACCAGATATCAGATATGTTTCAGATTTAGTGCCTCATTTGAATATGGCTAATATTGAATGTGGGAACAATTCAACATAAAATGCAACAATATGTGTCAGAAGTCATAAAAAATAATCAGAATTGGTTTGCACTATTCCACAAAAGTTGACAAAATCTGGCAGCTGACAAAGTCAGTGATGTTCATGAATACACTCCTCAGTATAGGATGTGACATCATCTTCCATCTTATTCTGACAGTATCTTCATCTTATTATTCCTGAATCTCTCTCCCTCTCCCTCTCTCCCTCTCTCTGTTTCTTTTACAGAAAAGACATTGAGGGTGGCTGTAAAGGCTGGGGTGAAGTGAGGTTTCTTTAGCTCAGTGAAGTGTGATAATGGCAGGCTGAGGCTTGCTGGAATGCAGACTTGGTTCTTCTGAGCCCAGAGAAAGTGTTAGTGTGAATTATTAAAAAGCTTCTTACCAGAAGTGTGATGTAATGCAGTGCACAAATCATGGTCTTCCCCTATAGGAGGTTTCTGGAAAAACGCTTTCACATTTTTCAAATGACATAAATGTAGAAGTCAGTTACCCGATTCAGGATCCAAACAAGGAGCTAATAAGGACTGCACCACTATGTCATCAGTTTATTTTATGTCTTCATCTCTTGTCAGTAGATCAATCCATACATCAATGTTTCAAAGAAATTTATATGTTTGTACCATATGTCAACAAAGAATAATAGACAACTAACAGACTCTAGAAAAACTGTGACAGATTCTCCAAGGTGGAATTCTTAGGGGCAAAAAATTGAGCAGTCAATTTACTCATAAAACTGTAAATGGTGTACCTGAGGGAATTGATGAAGTTTTATCAAAAATTAAATTGATTTATTTTATTACTGTTTACTGAAATATTTTATTTCATTAGCCCTGAAGACATCCTTGCCACAGCATCGCAGTGCTAAGTGGTGGTAGAGCTTATAGAAGCTGAGAAGTCATTTCCAATGATTTGTGCTTCAGACCTTTTTATTTAGAATTAAAAGCTCAGCTGAGTATGCTTTTACACCAGTCCATTACTGCAGTATCTGAATTATATAACAGCCTTGGAAAACCTCACTGCCAATAGCAGCTCTCTGTTTTTATTCTGAAAATGCTGCCACTGATGCAAATATTTTGTGATATCTTAGTAGTTATTGCACAGTCCATCACAGTGATGTTATTGTCTATTGATCAAGTCAGACCACTGTCCCAAAGGAACCCTCTGGCTGTAATTGCTTTACTTTAATGGAAGCTGTTTAAGATGTTCTGTGTCAAGCAGCCTGGGTAACAGTGTGTATTGATTAACCAATAGATTAATTCAGCCTTCAGACTTATCAGCATCTCTGTCATTATGGCCTCCTTTATTCAAATCCTTTCATTTCTTTTTCTTCTCAAGCTGCTCTTAAATATCAGTGTTTTGTTATAGAAAACATACATTCTAGTATGGAATAAAACACATGCTTTTAAAAATGGCATGCTGTTATTGGCTTATCTTCATGCAATTTGGGAACAATAATTTTTTTAAATTAAAGAACAATATTTCATATAGGTTATTTGTTTATAATTGCATTTAATGCTGTGAAACGTCCATGAATTATGCATGTTATCCTATTATCGCTTATGTTATAATAGCTATAAATGGTTAGTCCCTCACCATCCTGTCTTTCTTCTCTGACTTCAAGTTAATAAGAGAAAAAACATGCAGCTTGTCATGTTACTGAGAAAGTCCTTTGTCCTGAATACTTTCCTGTCTCGGAAAACTGAGATCCATCTTTACATCTGATTATTACAAAGCTCTGACACTTTAGACTCTAGACTAGTTTAAAAAGTTTTTTTAAACCTTTTCACATTTATGTGAAACAAATCCCTGTGTAAGTTGTTATTGTAGAATGATGACATATTACAGCCAGAACTACTATTATAGTATAGTATAACACCTTCAGTAGTTTAAATTAATAACATTATATTGTCATGGGAAAAAGAATAACAAGTAGTATATGATGTAGTATATGAACCATAACACTGAGGGCCTTTAGCATGTATATTTTCTTGAATTATTTGCCACAGCCAAATCAGCTGCCTAAGAGCTGCTTTCTGAAATTCATTGGCAGTAAGATGAAATGCACATACACACACATTTGCACACACTATTTATTACACTATTGATTTTTCACTCCACTGCTGCCAAAGAACTGCTGACTGGTTGCTCATCACTCCCTTGAGCTTGGAATGTATTTGTTTTTTTAATCGTGTCTGTGTGTGTGTGTGTGTGTGTGCGTGTGTGTGTGTGTGTGGGTGGGTGATTGCACTGAGAGCTTTATCATTGTAAAGTCCTTGACACGCTTTTGCTAAAGGTGAGGAGATCCTGATTCCTGATATAAGGGCATTTTGTGTGTTCAGGCCTTCAGATTGACATTAATATATGCACTCACACACACACACACACACACACACACGCATGCACACATACACAGTGATGTGACCATCTAACCTTCACATAGCAGGGCTGTCCTTTGACAGCAGCATCCTCTGGCACAAGACAAAGGCTAAGCCACAGTGAAAATCCACCAGCAGAGTAGGCAAAATGCATTTATCCATCAAATGCTCTAAATTGCTTTTAAATATAGGTCATTTGTTGGCTATGTAATGAAAAGCAGTTTCCTGTACAGTGCACATGTGTATGTGTCTAATAACAATAAAGGCTTCTTTTTATTTTGGTCATCTCACACTGTGTTACTAGTAAAATCTCCATCAATCCATCCATTATCTATAGCGCTTTATCCATCTGGGTCGCGGGGAAGCTGGAGCCAATCCCAGCATCTTCGGGCAAGAGGCGGAGTACACCCTGGGCAGGTCACCAGTCCAACACAGTAGTAAAAACTCATTTTTTGTTTATTTGATTGTTCTAGCCTGATGTCGCAGTGGATCTGGAGCCTATCCCAGGAACAGAGAGTGTGAGAAAGCAGGGACACGCGGCTGATGGATGGACAATGGAACCGAATTGTAACACTGTCAGTCTAAACTAAAATACAAAATAATACAATATAAAAACAATATATTGCATTATGCAGAACACAACATGCCACATAAATGCTGTTAGAAGAGCATAGGAGTACAAAAGATTGTAAAACTGATTATTATAAACAAGTAAAGACAATCTATTTGGCTTATTTTCCTATAACAGCACATCCTGAAGTGTTTTATTCTTCCTATAGTACAGCAATGTATTTTTGAAGTTTTATCCATTTATAGTTATATTTAATATTGTGGATCATCTGTGCAATTTTATAGCAACTATAAGCAATACACTATATGTTTGCGCTGTCTTTAATGTTTGCACGTTTGCACGTGCACTTTATGTTGTCCTGTGATGTGTTATGTTGCACACGTGCACTTATTGTAATTCTGTGTTGTCTTGTATCTAGCACCATGGTCCTGTAGAAACGTTGTCTTGTTTCACTATGTACTGTGCCACCCATATACAGCTGTAATGAGAATAAAAGCCACTTGACTTGACTTGACTTGACAAAGAAATAAAAACTGATGTTCCCATTTTTTCCTCCCTTCAAGTTAAGAAGACAAACAAACAAACAAACAAAAACATTTCCCGAAACTGGACAGCGCAAAGTGTACTGAAGGCTTCATATCGTATGTTCATGTGATAACCTGACAAATGTCGATAATTAGTAGAGTTTTATTTCCCTGGTTGTTCAATAAGGTACAAATGATCGTGACTGTTATATTAACAGCCAAATAAACATGCTTATCTGCCAGACAAGAAAAAATTATTATAACGCTGGGTAGCTTTTCCACCCCTGCTGAAGGATATTGTGATCTTTGCAGCTTTCATTTTCCTCTACTTCTACTGTCATAAAAAATGTTATAAAAATAGTGGCCTTCAGTAGAGGTGCTAATTGTGTAAAAAAAAGCTGTGTATTCCAGAAAGCCTGACTTTCAGTTTTGTTGTTGCTTAATCATTTTCTTTATATTTCCTCCCTGTGGAAATAAATAGAACTTAATGTATTTTCTACAGACACTGCAACAAAGACGTCACAACTGGGACTCACAACTTCACAAAGACTTTCTGAGAATTTCATTTTCCAAAAGATTCTCCTGAGAAGAGACTATTATTATTATTATTAGAATCCTATTATAAATCTGTTACCGTGAGTGTCTGGATGAACACTAAAACAGCGAATGTGTTAATTAAAGACTGAATGCTAGAATCATTAACTCATGAGGAATATTACCATAAATATGAATATGCATACAAAGCCTTTTGGATGTGCTCTGACAGAATCATTACCATACTATTTGCATAAACCAGTGGAGCTGGACAATGCAATGCTACGGCCAATCATGAGATGCTAATGTGCCTGTGCACGTCTCCTGGGAGAATGATCAGGTTATGGCTTTCCTGGTAACATTCAATCACTGCCTGGTAAGTTCAAGTGCTGTATTCAGAGAATAGTTTATTCTACTGTTGGCTTTCAATCGGGTTCTTACACACACACACACACACACACACACACACACACACACACACACTAATTATGTGTAGGAATAGTTCACATACTGTTTATACCACCATAGAGTTGTGTGGGAGTGGCTTGAGAAGTCAGAGAGCATTAGGCTCATTGCTCGGGAGTATATAATCTTATCAAGCACATGTTTTCGTGTAGGTAAAAATTCATATGAGTGAATTAAACTATAGGGCATTGTATAAGTATTCACACCCCTTGAACAGTTTTCATCACCTTGACAACCCCGTCCTAACAGTGAAGCATGGAGGTGGTAGCATTATGTTCAGATTATCCATATCTATATTCAACCTGGTTTTCTGACTAATGCCCTTATTATCTGGTCACTATTTTTTTGTGGACAGGCTCTTCTAGGCAGAGTTGCAGTTCTTTACATTTTGTAAATAATGGATTTAATGGTGCTTGAAATATATTTCAAGTTCAAGTTCAAGTTCAAGTGGATTTTATTGTCATTTCAACCATATACACGTAATACAGTGTACAGTGAAACGAGACAGCGTTTCTCCAGGACCAAGGCGCTACATTCAAGACAACACAAAAGTACAAAAGGTGCACGTGTGCAACAGTAGACAACAGAAGACAACATAAAGTGCATGTGAGCAAACATGTGCAGACATGGCAAAAACAACATAAAGTGCAAAGTGTGCAAATATGCAAACAGCGCAGACATAAGACAAGACCAAAACAAGACAGAGCAGCGCTAATCCGAATATAATGTGAGGTGCAAAATGTGCAGAGTTTTTAGGTAAAGAGTTTGTATAACCAAACACCGATTGTCTATAGATTTAAATGTAATCATTACTTTTTCCAAGTCTTCATGATGCTGTTTGTTTAGGTATGCTCTCTAACAGACTCTAACGCCTTCCAGGAACAAGTGGATTTACAGTCATATCATCTGACATGATATGCACATAAAATGGATGCCTTGATTCAACTAATCATATCACCTTTTTTGGCAACTGATTGCTCCAGAACTACTTTAGGGCTTTAACGTCAATGGAGGTGAATACTAATCTCAATTCTAATATTTTTAGTTCAGGATTCGACTGAGTTGAGACTGCAGTGTGTTGGTGTGGTGGGCGTGGTATAAGAGTCTTGCATAACTCTGCCACTATACCTATTACGTGAGCTGACTATTTTTATTCCTGGCTTGCAGTTCATTATGAACTGAATGTAAAAAAAAATTTATAAATTATGATTGTGGCATACCTTGAACCCAGCAAGGTATGAATTTTTCCTCTGCATTTAACCCATCCAAGCAGTGAACACACAAAAGTGAGAAGTGCACACATACCACTTTTTTTTCCATCTAGCTACTATTAAACCTGACAGAATAAATATGAACTATACATACACATACACAGTGATGTATAGTATGTATGTATAGTTCATATTTATTCTGTCAGGTTTAATAGTAGCTAGATGCAGTACAGATGTTGTGGTTGGCATATGATTGCTCTACTTTGTTTCACTTCACCTGACGACTAATGGAAAAAAAATTGTCTGGTCTTCAAAGACCATGTGACCACTACAGCCTCAGGTTTCTGATCTTGGCTGACAGGAGTGGAAGCCGACGCCATCTTCTGCAGATGTAGGTTCAAGGTTTGACATATTGTGCATTCTGAGATGCTTTTCTGTTTACCATGGTTGTATTGAGTTCTTATTTATGCTACAGTAGCCTTACTTCGCAACAAGGCATTTTTCACCAGCAGAACTGACACTCAAACAATAGTTTTTTTTTTTGGTTTTGTTTCTCTCCCCAGTCTGTGTAAACTCCAGAAACTAGTGAGATCACATTTTAGCTCCATTCTGATAAATGTATACACTTGTGTAAGACCCTTCCTAATACTTCTGAACCACAATCAAAATACCTTTGAGTGCCTGTATCCTTGTCTTCAGCGACGCCTGGGTGTTTCATGTGCCTTGCATTTGAATTGCATCATGCTGAGATTTTAACCACATGCATTTCCAATTCACTCTGAATGCTGTGTCTTATTCACAAGGATTTTAGTTGTCAGGCAAGTGTCTGGGTTTATACTGTATGTATTTGTAAATGTCTGGTGATCTAATGTAACCTGACTAAATATGAAAAAAAAACACCAAAATGAATATTTTAACCAGATTAGATTTTATAGACGTGTTAGACGTGTGTCAGCTCAGGGAGTATTTTGCTGCTGTTGCCACAATAGCTCTTCAGTTGTATAACTTTGACTAAATATGTGATTTATCCATGTCTTGGCTGTGGAATAAAATGTCCGACTGTGTGTGTGTGTGTGTGTGTGTGTGTGTGTGTGTGTGTGTGTGTGTGTGTGTGTGCTCCTCTACCCTTTACAGCAAGGACTCAAGGTCAAAATAAAATGACAATGTTCTCACTGCCAGTGCACACTCCAGGGAAATACAGCCACAGTAACAAAGACATATGAACAATGATCAGCGACAAAGAGTCAAAGAGTGCATACAAAATGGCCATTAATCATTAAACAACAAATAATAACTAGGAATGATATTTTTGGTAAGGTGCTTGTAATATATGACACATTTCAGCTGATTTCATGATTTAAAAAATTTAAAAACTATTGTCCTTTTTTAAGTATTAATATAATCCATTCAAAATTAAATTCATTTCATGGATTATTTACATATTACATACTGTATCTCATTGTGTTGTACTCCTAAAATGGCAACGCACCTCCCAGAATTTATTTATCCCTCCCTTATCAACTCCCAGAGTTTTTATTAATCTGGGCTGTTTTGTCATCCATTTTATCTAACAGTGCTGATTTTTGACTGTGTATCATCAGTATGAAAAGATACCAAGAATTGCTTTTGCCCAATACAGAGCCTTGTTGCACACCATACTGCTATTTTTAAAACAGATGCAACAGAACCCAAAAGAAACAAAACCCCCAAATGCAATGGAATATAATGTCACTGGTGTTATAAGCTATGCTCAAGCATGTTATGTGTGAAACATCATATTAGGTTTAAAAAGACAAGCAAAAACCATGACACCTCTACTGCAGCAAATGATGTGTGAATTAAGTGAGAATCCATGTGTTTGTGTGTGTGTGTGTGTGTGGGTGGGAGTGCGCATGCGTGTCTGTGCACCTAGAGGATGTGATACAGGCGTGATAAAGGGCAGTGCAGTACTGCCCCACCCATCGTCTCTGCAGTGAGGTGATGTATACTGTGTGTGTGTGCGTGTGTGGGTGTGCGCGTGTGTGTGAGCAAGCGAGAAAGAGAACTAGATCTGTGATTCCAACAGCAGATGCTGCATGAGGTGTGACGTTTTCACACTTTTATATCCATCAGATCTTTCTTGACTTGTGTATTTATTTATCCTGCAGCCATTTAAATGAATTGCGCTATTCATTTGCGACTTATCTGATTTATTTATATGCCATTTCAGTCTTTCCTTCCTTATTCCTTGATACAATGTCAATAAAATTGATTCCCTGCTCCTATAACAGATTCACCATATCACCGGTGTTTATTTTCACTTCATATCTTTATTTTATTTTAAAATGTTAATGGAATTGTGCCTACACAACGACCCAGAAACATGTCGTAATGCTTCATCCTGTTTGCTGTTGACTAGGGAGAACTATGTACTTTACTTACGTGACACTGTGGTCTCATATGATCTGGAATCACCACCAGATGGCACTGGATTGGGTGGCAGTTAGAACGGATTTCAAGTTTTCTGGCATTTTCTAAGCACAACAACTAATCATTTGGGTCTACAGTCAGAATACGGGGAAAAACAACACAATTTTAACACAAGAACACATGTAGGATTAAGGATTTCCAGACCACAGCAATGATGAATTTCTCAAAGGTGTTGATCTACTTCAGCAGTATAACACTGAAAATAATGCTGCCTGTACGGTTAATGCTCTGGATCGATTATCCCTTCTATAGTAGCAGCGCATTTACATGGACTTGTAGCAAGGCCAGTCTACACAATCTAATACTAAATATAATAATAAACAGATGAAAATAGTTGATATGGTGACACTGTCTATAAGGAGACCAGATTGTATCATGACAAGGTGCTTTCTTGTCTTATTAACTTAAGAGAGAAAAAGAGAAGCTGGTGAGGGAACAACTGTTTATAGCTGCTATAATATAAGTGAGAAAAGGACTTTTTCATGAAAGTTCCACCACATTAACTGTAACTACACATGGTTCAAAAGCACACCATATAGTTCATTAATAACCAAAAATCCTTGGCAAAGTGGTGTGGTTCAACACTTCATCATGTGCTGATATAGAAAAAGAAACATATTTTGGGTGGTAACAGTAACTTCATTTTGTGTTGGGCCTAAAATAACACACCTGCCCATCACTGATTACTTACAGCACATTATTGATTATTTCAGCCCTGTCATATTTTAATTCCTTGATTAACACAGCAGCCATAAAACACCTTAAAAATTTGCAGTCATGTCTAAATTTGTTCCTAATTCACTACATTATTTCAGGGGCAAATAAAATGCCATAATGCCACAAGCCATTAGCTAGTCAACCATATTTTATGTATTTTCTAATTCTATGCTAATTCTGTTCTATGATTTTATAACAAAATGCAGCCACTTTCGGCAACAAAAAAAAACAAACAAATGAAAAAATTTATATATCCATCCATTATCTATACCGCTTTATCCATCTGGGTCGCGGGGAAGCTGGAGCCAATCCCAGCATCTTGGGGTGAG
>JAQQZR010001683.1:0-10657 GCA_030068235.1 Notoglanidium macrostoma
ACACACACACACACACACACACACACACACACACACACACACACACACACACACACACACACACACACACTCCTCACCCCAGGCAGGTGAACTGTGCAAGCATCATCTTGCTCTTGGCTGTCACTCTTATGTCCAGAACGGCGGTTGTCACGCTGTCCACAGGAACGATACGTGCACACACTCGCTTCTTCTTCCACACAGAGGACTCTAAAACACACACACACACACACACACACACACACACACACACACACACACACATGGTGAGTCAGCACTTTTCAACTAGAATCAATTGATTGCTGTCAAAGTGAGTTTAGTTTGTAGTGAGACTGTCATGATGATCTCTCTGTGTGTGTGTGTGTGTGTGTGTGTGTGTGTGTGTGTGAGGTCTTACTGGACTCCATGAACTCAGGAATGTAGCAGTAACCATGAGGAATCACATCTTTGTCAGAGATCACCTGAACATCAGACACCACCATTCCACCTGAGAGATCCTGATACAGAGAGACAAACATTAACACGGGGATGCACGCGGAACCCTCTGGAAACAGAAGTACCATTGTGTGTTGTTTCAGCATGGTCAGCAGCTTCGAGTTAGTGAAGTACAATGCACTTTTATTTTCCTGAGCACTACGAGGTGCTGGACACATTCTCAGCGTTCACGCAAGGCGTCACATGGAGACAGGTTTCACCCTCATCCAGTCGACTCACACCGCGGAACACACAGCACCTGTTTAACAGCCCCAGGAACCCCAGTCTGCTTCCATAGCGTGTGCTCACATACACAGTAATTAATGGGTCTGAATGTAACCAGTGAGTAAGCGATTTGACTCTGAATCGACTCACCTAAAGAAGTGAATCAGTTGCGGTTTTCTGCTGGTGCTGAGATGATTGGTGTGACTCATTCACTAGGTAAAGGTTTGGGTAGATATTTTCCATGGATATATTTCTGATCGATGAATGAGAGATGTTTACGAGCCAATACAAGCTTCATGTGTGTGTGACTGGTGAATGAAAAACCTGGTGTGTGTGTGTGTGTGTGTGAGAGAGAGAGTGTACACACATTTATAGCAACAGCAAGAGACACATCTAAAAAGGCTCGTCTAAAAAGCGATACACAGCAAAGAAAACAATACAGAAGTAAATGTTAGTGTCCTTCATGTTTTCCATAACAATGCTCTTGGAACTGTCAAGGTCTGCTTCAGATCTGTAGCTCTAAGTCTCGTGCGTGTGTGTGTGTGTGTGTGTGTGTGTGTGTGTGTGTGTGTGTGTGTGTGTGTGTGTGTAGTAAAACACCTTGCTGTAACACAGAAAGTATCCAGATTTCAGACCGAAGCCCCGGGTGAAGCTGGCAATGGATCCATCTTCAGTTGCAGAAATCTGAACACCACACACACACACACACACACACACACACACACACACACACAGCATTAGTATATTAATAATGGTCATTGATATGAACATGAATATGCTACATCTTCTATAAAACATTTGTGCTATAAAAACTGTGATGGATGGGTGTTGCTATGGTTACCATGTTAAAGTGGGCGGGACATGTGGAGCTGTTGGAGGCCCAGGCAATTGCGGTGATCGGCCTGCTGGGGACGCTTGAAGATGACATCTATCATGCAGACAGACAGACAGACAGGCAGACAGAGTGAGACATTGAGGCATGTTGTAAATCTTCAGGACTTTAGACAACCAATCAAATCTCTGCATTTATCCATTATTTATTTATACGTTTTGACGTCCAGTATCAAATCTCCGATTGCGGCCCAGACAGCTTTGTTGAGTCCTGGATTCTGATTGGTCAGAAGGTGTTGATGAATCCTCTATAGCTGAAGTCATGTTTCTGAGCAGCTGACAGATGTTATTAAGGATTAATTTAGCGCTTTGAACAGCGTTCAGGTCCGGCCTGGGGTTAGAACCCATAACGCACTGTTTCCAGACGAGAGACAGAGAGACTCCAAACGCCTGATGCTCTCAGTGTGCAGTGAGATTAAAGCAGCTGTGAAGCCTCGAGCTGTCACTTACACAGCTCCACTCTCCACCATCACCTGGATTTCAGACAGCGCTGTAACACTATACCGTCCCTGCGCTAAAAACACGCGCTGTTTTACCGCGATTCATTAATAAACATTAGTGACGTCATTCAGGCGTGTAAGCATGACGCACTCATACCTGCGACACTTATTCAATTAATAATGTCCTGAGACTTAAATATACAAATACACATATTAGTCCGTGTAAACGAGTGATTAATGACTCGGTCCGGCTTTTCCAGGCGCGTGACTGTTCTTTAGTTTTTAAACTTTAATCATGAAACACATTAATATTAACACTCAACATTAAACAGGGGAGTGTGAAGAGAAACCCGCTGTGAGGAAGCCTCGGTCCTGCTCCGTGTGTGTGTGTGTGTGTGTGTGTGTGTGTGTGTCGGAGTGAGACACACCTGAAACACCTCAACACCACCTTAATAGCCCCTCAGAGCAGCACCTGAGTGAGTGCGTGAACAGAAAGACCCCCCCCCCACGCCCCCCCCGGCCTCCCCCGGCCCCCCCCGGGCCCCCCCGCACCAGGCTGCTCTCCCCTGCGCTCTACTTACTGTTTAATCAGACGCAGTTTCACCCACAGAAAGCCGACACAGAAACTTCTCTCCACACAAACTTTTCTTCCTGGTGAGGAACAGAGGAAGTGAGCTGTCGGGTCCGCCCTGCACTGCACATCCCAGCATGCACCGCTCTACAGGGCGAGCAGTGGGGTTGCCAGAGTGATAAGAATAACTCTCTGAGTTGTCAGAGTTTGATTGAATCTGAACTGAAATAAATAAAAAAATAAATAAATAAATGTTATTCTGTTAAATGTTTATGTTAAATCTGTGAGTACTATAATGTAGCAATAATAATAAATGTCCTTTTATCCACCTTTTATTTTTTTTAACATTTGTTCATAGAGCACAATTTTTTTCATTATGTTTTTTTATTCAATTTTTATTTACCACTAAACAACTTTTTAAGACAACACATTTACATATGTACATTATTAATCTCATCGCTGGAAAATAAGCAGAAAAAAGATGAGGTCATAATTCAGTACTGCCATTCAAAAGATCAATAATCATTCATTATTATTAGTAGTACTTTTAGTGACCGTAGTGTTTTAAAGGTGTTATATGAATAAACTTGCCTTGCCTTATTAGTAGTAGTGCTGTTATTAGCCTGTGGTCACTTTGTTTGCTTGTTTGTATAAATGATTAAACATTTTGTTTAAATAAATAAGACACAAATTCAAACTCAACTTTCTACACGTCACTGGCTGTAAATTTTACTGGAATGTGTTTTTTTTTAAAGCTCAGGTACAGATCAACATTAAACACACACAACTGAAATGCCCATAGGACCGGAAATGACGTGTGAAATATGATCTCCGCATAAAAACATAGTTTTAACTGAAAGTTCTGAAGAGAGACCTCACATTGATCCTCGTAACTTTCCGACCACTGCCACTAGGGGGCGGAGTCTCTCTGTGTCTCTGTCTCTCACGCGCATACACATACACTAGTGTGTGTGTGTGTGTGTGTGTGTGTGAGAGAGAGAGAGAGAGAGAGAGAGAGAGAGAGATGCATTAACGAATTATTCTGTATTTTAATATCACATTTTTTATATTCAACTGTAGATACATAGATCTCTCTCTCTCTCTCTCTCTCTCTCTCTCTCTCTCTCTCTCTCTCTTTCTCTCTCACTCACACGCACACACACACACCCACACACACACAAACACACACACACACACACACACACACACACACACACACAAGGAAATCAATTCTTGAAAAGAACATTGTGGTAGAAACTTGTCTGTTTACCTCGCAGTTTTAACTGATAAAGACGCAATGTAAAAGAGAAACCGTAACATTGATATGAGTGAGTAATCAAATCAGCGAATCATCATAATCCTCAGCATCATCAGCATCATCACTGTTATAATCAAATCATCATTAAACACCACCAAACACGAGGACACCGTTAAATCATCAAACACAATCAGACAAAACAGAGGAAGGAAATCACACGCAGCCTTAAAATAGCCCTAAAAATAGCCTCGGTGTCTACAGGTTACACTGATGACTAATGAAGAAGGAAGAAAAACATGCATCCTTTACTCAGCTCACACACACACACACACACACACACACACATGCACACATGCACACACACACGCACAGTAAAGAACTGGAGTTGAACCCAGATCGAGACTGAAAGCAGTGTGTAAAGCCACATGCTCAGTCTCTCGTAGTGATCGACAGTTTTCTCTCACTGCAAGCTGAATCAGTGTGTGTGTGTGTGTGTGTGTGTGTGTGTGTGTGAGCTCAGCTACACACAGCAGCTCAGCAGCTTGAGTTACGAAGCAGAAGGTTGTGTGTTTAAATCCCAGCACCAGGTCCCTGAGACCGCTAACCTCCGGCTCAGCTGGAACCTGCTTCAACTTTGACTTGTTTAAAGTGAAACGCATCAGCAAAATGAACAAATACACTGGACTGAGTCTTATTTTATACTGTGTAAGATATTATAGTGCTTTACTGTAAATATGTTTACAGTATTTAAAAAATGTACAGTAATTTACTGACATGGCACCAGAATACAGGTGTGCATGGTTAACCTTCTGCGAGGCAGGTGTGTGGGACCTGCGCGCCACGGCGGCCATGTCTGCAGGCCTCACAGTGTGCTCCGGGAAGCACAGTCCAGAAACAGGAGTATGCAGGGTAGATACTCCCATGTCACCTTAAATAGCCGAATATCACACTGGCTAACTTGGGAAGCTTGTTAGCCAACTGCTAGTAAAGTAGCGCAATGGTAGTGTTGTGAGATTCTTCCTCCTCACACTGATTGATTGAAACTACTTTGTTGATCACTGCCATTGGCCAGGAGAGCTAGACTAAGAGTTAAACACTTAAACATCTCAGCTTTAAAGTTAATAGTTTGTTTAAAGCATTCCTCTCAGAAACATGCCGTTTTTCAGAACGGTACAGAGTATTTCCTCAAAAGCAAAATGAACATCAAATCAGCAAATTTAACCAATAAAAATGTGAAGTAAAGAGAGTTAGTTATATTTGTTTAATGTTGAATTCTTTACATTTGAGTTTGTAACATGTATATCTAGGTTTTCGTTCAATAGTGTTTGTAAGTATTTCGTTCATACTGGCAGATTCTGGAATGTTGTTTACAGAGGCGTAGCGGAGCGAGTTCGGCTCTAAACACTCCTGAAATATTTTACAGTTACAGTTGGTTAGTTGTGGATAATTAACATCAAACACATGCAGTGTAGAACATCACATATACATTTATTTTCATTTCAGAGTAATTACGCTGCAAAAATATTGTTCAATACATGTTGTGTGCAGTACTTGTATAATAATAAAAAAAAAAAAATAATAATAATAATAATAATAATAATCGATAGATAGATTGATAGATAGATACTTTATATCTGAACAGTAATAATCTAGTTTTAGTAGTTAGAATTTTTAGAACAGTCATCTTTGTTTTTTTTAATTGTTTATTACATTCTTAACACTTTCCCTCTAGTTACTGGAGAAGTACAGTTTTTCAATAAAGATCTGATTAAGCTGAGTAAATAAAAGTCATTCTGAAGCTTGGAAGGACGGAGCAGAGGTTGTTGGCGCCCCTGGTGGATGTCTGCAGTTATTACAGTTAGCTTCTCCCCGTGTTCACCCTGCTGATTGGGAGAGCACGAGGTCTGTCTTGGATGATTCTGTTTAGATTAAAGGGAAATTTTGTGCTCATTATTCTTTTAATGGCTTTAAGTGCTTTTATTGCTCTCTAAACATCTGTAGAATGTCAGTTCCATGCAGACTGTAATTTACATGATTACAGTGTGCCATTGATTTCACACACACACACACACACACACACACACACACACACACACACACACACACACACACACACACACTGCAGAGTGATGGACACAATTACATTGTCACAAAGTCCTGAGTCTTCTTTTTGTTATTTTGGAAGTTCCCCAAATCCTCCTTGGTCCTATAATTTTCCAGCATTCTAATTCCCCTGCTTCTGGTTTCTTCACATTTTCTTGTTCTCTAGTTCTCGCTCGCTGTCTTATTCCACTCCCCCACGGCGTGTTCGTCACTACCCCATGACTGTATCCATGAAAGTAGAAGAGGTAGTAAAGTATTAAATAAATTCTGTCTTCCCCTAACAACTTCTGCCTTTCCTTCTTTCCAACCTTTCTCTTTTTTTCCTTCCTTCCATTCTTAATTCCTCTCATCCATCCTCCCTCCAATACTTTCCTTCCTTCCCTCCTTCTTGATTCTGTTCTGTCCTCCAACCATCCATCCGACCAAACAATGTGTAATAAATATTAACCGATTTTGAAATCTAGTTTACAGTTGCATAGCTGGAGAAATGAATTTTAGGGTTTAAACCATTCTGAAATATTTTCAGTCCATCCTCCAGCTATGCTTTTTCCCTAACATATTTACTTCCTCCCTCTCTTCCTTCCTTCCTATCTTACTTCCTCCATTCCTTTCTTCATCCCTTGGCTACTTCCTTCCTTCCTTCCTCTCTTTTCTCTTCCCTTCTCTCCTCTATTATCTACACATCTGTGAAGATCTTGACCTCTTGCAGGAGGGTGACGTTGTAGATGACCTGATGTCCGTTGTTCCAGGCATACAGCGCCTTCTCTCTGGGATTGTAGTCCATCATGGAGATGTGTGAGTACTGGTTGTGGAATGGGATGTGTGTGTATTCATACATTCGTGTGTCAGTGTGGTAGATGAAGTGGATCTTAGCTCCGTTCAGGTGCGAGTCAGTGACATAGAGCGAGCCACAGACGATGAAAGCCTCTCCAGCGCTACGTTTGGGGAAACCGGTGTCCCAGGATTGTACCAAGTCCAGGGTGACAGGGTCCAGACGGCCCAGCACCATGTTCCCCCCATGCATCAGAGTGGTGTAGACTGCCCAGAGACCGTTCTCATCTGCCATGAGGTCAATGTCGGAGGATCCACCCCAAGAGTACGGAAAGGTGTTGTTGTAAGCGGCCTGAGAGAGAGTGCGCTGAGTTAGCACACTGCGAGACAGCAGGTGATAACGCACTATAACATTAGTCTGGTGTTTATTGTAGTAGAGAGAGCCGTTATATACCACATGACCTGTACCTGTGTGAGAGAGAGAGAGAGAGAGAGAGAGAGAGAGAGAGAGAGAGAGAGAGAGAGAGATTTTTTAATTACACACTCCTACATCATTAGAGACTGAAGCTAAATGTTTTCCATGCACAGTCTGTGGTAATGTCAGTTTCAGTTCCTGATTGGCTGGTGGACTATAATTTAAGCAACAATTTGTGTGTATAAAACCCTAACAACAGTCATCAGTGCTGCCATAGCTGCTCCACTCGTGTCCGGGTGTCCATCACGTCAGTGTTCTGCGTACCTGCCCATGGATGAGGAAGTTGATGTACTACAAAGTTGTGTCCTGTAGTGAAGTCCCTCAGTGACCGGTATTCAAACACACGCTTTCCTTTAAAGTAGCCATCCATTGACCAAACCTACAGACAGACAGAGACACAGACAGACAGACAGAGAGTGAGACAGACAGGTTCTGTAGGACCTTTTAGCTGTTCATGCTCTGTGAGTGAAGTAAGTATGAGGGTGGAGCTTACTCGTTGATCAGAACTGGAAATCATACTGTCCATCATCCAGGAGCCAAATCGGGACCCAAAGGACCTGATGGTGACCGGGTTACTGATTCCCATCAGCTTACCACAACCTCGAAACAAACACACACACTCTTACTCTGTCCCGTGTACACTATTGAAACCTGTGGCCAAATCCATCACCATTTACAGTTACTCAACAGCATCACAAGTCAGATTAAACAATGTACTGAACTAACATTGCAAATAAATGTTGCAGAGAAAATGGGCTATGTAGCTTAGCTAGCTAGATGTTAGAAGTTAGGTAGCTAGACAGTTAGACAAGTAAGACTAGCTACGTTAGCTTTTTTGTGTTGCTATTTGATTGTCTGCCTGTTTTATGTGCTGTGATATTGTTATTTTTGCTTTACGTTATTTTTATATTATGCTATTTTTTCACACCATTTTATTTGATGTGAATGTAAGTTGTTTTAACCTTCCTGTTATGTTGCGGGTCAAATTGACCCGTTATAAAGTTTGAAGATTTAGAAAAAATAGTTTAAAGTTTTTTTTTAGTATGAAACTACTGATTTAGGATTTAGTATAAATCCTATTGTTAGGATTTTTTTATTTTCAGACACCTTTTGGATGATTAAAAATGCACCGGGTCAAATTGAACATTTGTTCCTGACAAATGAACATAATAGGAGGGTTAAATGCATCTAATTTACTTATCTATCCATCTCTGTCTCTGATAGTTAATAATTGAACATAAAGTAGCCCAACCCACACACTCCAGTAGCACCAGTAAGCCACGGTCCTGGTCATGACCTCATGGCACAACAGCTTCAGTACAGTTAAAGTCAGAATTATTAATTATTAAAGAAATCAAACAAAAACCTTAATATTTCCATGGAAATGACCATGACAAAAACTGTCAATACTTGTATTGCTTCCAAAAGAGCAAAGACAAAATCTCCACAAAGTGTGATTAAGATATTCTATTGATGTGCTGAATTTTAACAAGAAAACTGAAAAATGACAAAGGCAAAATTATTAGCCTCCTGTGTTTTTTTTCTCTTTCAGGACAAACCTGACCATTCAATTAGCTTTAAAACCACACCTGAGTAATCAGTCAGCAATGACCTTTACATAAGGAACTCTGGTTAACAGGGCCAGTGGCACTTCAACACTTTGACACTAGACATCAGAAAGAGGACAGGAGATGCTCATTGTGAGGGTGAAGGCTTCACTGCCATTTCCAAACTTTTCAGAGTGTGTAGAACATCTGTATGATGCATATCATTGCAAAGCACCAGGAGACAAAATCTATTGCAAACAAACCTGGGCGTGGCCAAAAGCACAATATTAAAAAACTTTGGAGAGAAAAATAATCAGAGATGTCAACAAGGATCCCCAGGTCTCTGCCAAGGTGATTGTTGCTGAGCTGGCCTCTTCTGGAGTCGACGTGCCAAGGAAGACTCTCCATTGTGGAGGACTTCAAGGTCAACATCCAAGAAAAACGCCATTGCTGAAATAATGGCGCATCAATTCCCGACTGAAGTTTGCCCATGAACATTTGAAACATAGTAATGAGTTTTGGAAGTCTGTTCTTTGGTCTGATGAGACTAAACTTGAGCTGTTTGGGCACAGGGATGTTGCTTTTGTTTGGAGCAGGAAGGGAGAGGCCTTCAACCCTAAAAACACAGTTCCCACTGTTAAACATGGTGGTGGGAGCATCATGTTGTGGGGCTGTTGTGCTGCCTCAGGCACTGGGAACCTCGTTTGTGTTCATGGGGCCATGAAAAAAGAGCAGTATGTTGACATTGTGAAGAATAATTTAAAGAAATCTGCTGCAAGTCTCGCTTTAGGTCGCCGCTGGGTCTTTCAGCAAGTTAATGACCAGAAGCACACCTCCAAGTTGATCACAAACGTTTTGAAGGACATCAAAATCAGGGTCCTGAAGTGGCTCTCACAGAGCCCAGAGCTCAATCCCATTGAGAATATGTGGCGGGTGCTCAAGGTCAATGTCCATGCTCGACAACCACGCACTCAGGATGAGCTGGAATGATTTGCCATGGAAGAGTGGGCTCGTATACCTCAAGACATGTGCCAACCTAGTTAAGAACTACAGGGAGAGGTTGTTGTCAGATGTAAGACAGAGAGGCCACACAATCGATCATTAAATGTCAGGGGCACTAATTATTTTGGCCTTGTCATTTTTCAGTTTTCTTGTTATAATTCAGCACGTCGATGGAATATCTTAATCACATTTTGTGGAGATTTTTTTGTTCTTTTGGAAGCAATACAAGTATTAACATTTTTTGTTATGGTCATTTCCATGGAAATATTAAGGGTTTTGTGTGATTTCTTTATGGGGGCTAATAATTCTGACCTTAACTGTACATAAGCCGATTCACAGAGGGGGTGACCTGTTACAGTCTAGGCAAGGTCTCCAGTCTCACACCCCACCATACACACTCACATACACACTTATGGGCAACTTAGAGTAGCAAGGTGACCTAATCCACATGTCTTTGGACTGTGGGTGAAAACCAGAGTACCTGGAGGAAACCCGCACAGGTACGGGGAGAACATGCAAACTCCACACAGAAAGACACCCTGATGGCCTTCCCGGGACCTTCCTGCTGTTTTCATGTCGGGACCTCCCTTTAATTTCTTTGGGCATAACCCTAACTATGAGAACCCTAACCCTGACCCAGCCTGAACCTTAACCATGAGGAACCAAACGCAACACAAGACTTTTGGATCTTTTAGTTTTTGGTTGCATTCACACATTTTTGTAAAATTGAGTTTTCCCTTGTGGGGACCGGAAAAATATCTCCACAAGGTAAATAATAGCAGGTTTTTATCATATTGTGGGGAACTTTTGTCCCCACAATGTAATGTAAACATGGCACACACACACACACACACACACACACACACACACACACACACACACACACACACACACACACACACA
>JAQQZR010001684.1:0-10652 GCA_030068235.1 Notoglanidium macrostoma
TTGTCTGTGTTGGCCCTGTGGTGGACTGGCGACCTGCCCAGGGTGTACCCCGCCTCTCGCCCCAAGATGCTGGGATTCCCAAGATCCCTGCGACCCAGACGGATAAAGCGGTATAGATAATGGATGGGTGGATGGATATCTGACTGGGTCAGAACATCTCCAAAACAGCAGGTCTTGTGGGATGTTCCCAGTATGCAGTGGGTAGTACCTACCCAAAGTGGTCCAAGGAAGAACAACCAGTGAACCAGTGACCGGGTCATTGGCTCTCAAGGCTCACTGGTGAGTGTGTGGAGTGAAGGTCCAATCCCATGCTGACCCCTGTCCACAACCAAAAGCAACATGAAGCAACTGAAAAAGGTGACCTGGTCTGATGAATCACATTTTCTTTACATCATGTGGACGGCTGGGTGTGTTTGCATCACTTACCTGGGGAGAGATGGCACCAGGGTGCACTATGAGAAGAACGTAAGCTGGCAGAGGCAGTGTGAAGCTCTGGGCAATGTTCTGTAGGGAAACCTTGGGTCCTGGCATTCATGCGAAGTTACTTTGACCACCTACCTAAACATTGTTGCAGTCCACGTACGCTCCTTCATGGCAGCGCTATTCCCTAATATCAGTGGCCTCTTTCAGCAGGATAATGATCCCTGACCCACTGCAGACTGTGTTCAGTAATGGATTGAGGAACATGACAAAGAGTTCAAGCTGTTGACTTGGCCTCCAGATTCCCCGGATCTCAATCCGATCGAGCATCTGAGGGATGTGCTGGACAAACAAGTCTGATCCACGGAGGCCCTACCTCAAAACATACACCACTTAAAGGATCTGCTGCTAACATCTTGGTGCCGGATACCACAGCACACCTTCAGACGTCTTATGGAGTCTATGCCTTGAGCTTTTTTGGTGGCACAAGGGGACCTACACAATATTAGGCAAGTGGTTTTTATGTCATGGCTAATCGGTGTAATTCCACCTCACTCAAATCCTTGTACTGAACATCTTTTCCTAGTTTGGTTCAAATCATGAATTACAGCTGTCTGAGTAAACCAGCTCCACCACCTTAGAATTGATTAACATGTGGAGGTCATATTGTGTACAAATCTCAACATGATTATTATTGAGGTTCACACACACATGATAAGTTTGAGAGAAAATATGAAAACTTGGCAAAAACATCATAGGCTGAGTTCACCCTGGGTGTATGGCCACACCCCAAACCTGACATGTGACAATCTAGTCCTGTATATGTTTTTCAGGTTTCGTCCGAATCCACATAGACAGTCATGAGTTACTTGATTTTTTCTCAACCTTCATCGCTCAAACTTTGAAGGAATATTAGCTGTGGCTATACCACTGTTCTGTTCTACTAGCATGTTTTTCAAGATAACCAAGGCAATTCAACAAAAACCTTTATATTGTGAAAAATACAGCTCTCAAAATTAGAGAACAGTAACCACTGAAGCAGAAAACAAGCTTACAAATGGAATATTTGATGGTTACAGCTTTCAGAAATTTGTAGGAAGAGTAGAGGCCCTTGCTTTCAATTCAATTCAGTTCAATTTTATTTGTATAGCGCGTTTAACAACAGACATTGTCACAAAGCATCTTCACAGAAGTATATAAATTCTGAATATAAACTTATGAATCTATAAGTTTATCTATATATATATATATATATATATATATATCCCTGATGAGCAAGTCTGTGGTGGTGAGGAAAATCTCCCTGAGACGACAAAGGCAAGGGACCTTGAGAGGAACCAGACTCAAATGGGAACCCGTCCTCATCTGGGTGGTGCTGAATAGTGTGATTACAACTAACACACTTTAGTAATAGGGTCAAGTGTTTAGTTTCAAGCTTTGAATGGCTTCAGCACATTTACACCTGCAGGACATCACCGGTTTCTCGTAGTACCCTGGTTTGATCCTGTTCCACTCTTTTTCTAGTCTCTTCCAGAGTTTGGCAACTGCAGTATGTTTTTTAGCCTTAACATTGTCTCCAATGATCTTCTAGAGATTCTCGATCGGCAATGTTCGATTCAATGTTCTCAGCTTTAATGGAGTTCTTTACCACTTCTGCAGTGTGACGAGGGGCACTAAAATTGCAGGCTAATCAGGAGATGCTTGCAAAGAAGGAACCACATGGTACTGAAGCAGGTTCTGATCAACATCAGAATCCACCTTGTCATGTAGCAATAAGAGGTCCAACTCCTGCTGCATCCTGTTTGAGGCTGAACATAATGTTTCCCATCTGACTCAACTAAATTAAACTTCCCCTCATCATTAAAGCGAACCTTGGACCAGTTCCCTGTCCACATATGCTCCTCAGCAAAGGTTAGTCCCACCTTTTCATTCTTTCTGCTGATGAGAGGCTTGGTCAGTGTGGAGTCGGCTTTCAGGGCAAATTCTCTCAGACAGCATGGGAACGTGAATAAATTAGTGTCATTGTATAGATTAAATATTCTCAAAATCACACTCTTGGAACAACCAACTTCAGTTGCAATGGCTGAAAGAATCATCCCTTCAGCCTTCATCAAAACAGTCACAGGGTTTCAGTCGCGGCTCGGCCTGCTATCTCACTGAGTGCTGTCAGGTAAATAGTGTTTGTTAAATAATAAAGGAGATTAGGACCAGGTGTCAGATTAGCACCAGTAACTGTGAAGTATCCTAACGTGTTCTCTAATTTTGATCAAAATTCATTTTCAGATATCTCGGAATGTCTTTATATATGGAATATTTTTAAATCATGAAATGCACTTCAACTTCAACCCTTCTACATTAGGTTAGGATAACTTTAAATTAGGATAAACAGTGACTTTGAAATTTAGGAAAATGTCATTTGTTCTTTAATTTTGATCTCCACTGTATTTGCCTTGCTAGAATTGATTTATGTGTGGTGGCCATATTGTTTACAAACGTCAACATGGTTTTTTTTATAATTCTGCAATGATTGACGATTGCGTACGTGTTTTGAATTGTCCCTGGAAGCCCCGCCCCCTTTACACATCTCTCTTTAATAATTAGTTACTCGATTTTCCGTCTTGAAGGACACGCTGATGCGGCGTCCTCACTTCCTGGCTCGGTAAATGGACAATGTCTTGAGTTCATTAATGTGAAATTAATGTCAAATTAGCTAAGATTCCACAAGTACGTAATTAACATCATGTAATAACAGTAATGAGGGATTCCCATGAAAATATTCAGCCAAATGCAGTCATACACAAAAGCTCTTCCTACACACATGGCTCTTTTTCCCAAAGGGAATGTTATAGTAATTACTGGTAGTGGTTTAGTGTTTCTCTTGTTTAGTGCTGACTCATGTGTGTCAGCAGGATGAGTAAATGTTACATGCTAAAGTTTTCCCTACTTTACTACTCATCAGCTCTTTATTAGAGCTTTAGTGAGTAAAAGCAGATGTTTTAGAGCAAGACATGAATGAAAATGTGTGGGATAAAGAACTACATGTGCATAAAAAATCAGTTGAGAATGGTAGAACCTCATTATTAGAAGGTTACGACCTTATTATAGAAAACAAAAGTAATGTAGCACCTTAAGAACTGTTAACTATCCAAGAAGCCATGAGGAAACCTTTGTATCTGTTGGAACGATTGGAAGAAAAGGTAAGTGGTTCCATCTTACAATCGAATGAGACTCTCTGAAAGAACCCTTAGATGTTCTAAACAGAATCTTATAAGAGATGATTTTGCTTATAGAAAAGGTTCCCAATGCACTAAAGACATATATGTTCTAAATATATAAACATCCTATATTTTAAGTCTCATTTGCTGGGGAAATCTTTAAAGGTTCTATGTAGAACAGAACCTAGAATCGATGGCTTCCTTAGCGTTTCAAGTAGAACCAAGAAGCAAAGAACTGCTAACTATCCAAAGAACCACTGAGGAACCCATTAAAATGAGAGCAAGATTAAAGATTTAGAACATGAACCATAAAGATATAGTATTCTAATGAGTCAAGTTGGTCCCAATGGGAGAACCCTAGAACAGAGGTTCCCATTGCACTGATCCACTCTCTCTGGGAGAACCCTTAAAGGTTCTATGTAGAACCCTACAGGTTTCTTTTTCTGAGAAGATTTCCAGTAAAACACTTCCAGGAAGCAAAGAGCCGCTACCTATCCAAAAAGAACCTTTTAGGAACCTTTAAAAAAAGTATCATTAATCATCTAAAGAACCACTTTTTCTCTAAAAATGTAATCCTGTTTTTGTTAATAAACACTGAAATGCTTCTTAGTCAAGTGAATATTTATTCATACACCTTTAACTAGCACACTCTAGATTTCATTAGTTTGTCCTTCTTGGGGAACCACAGATCCCTACAAGAGAGGGTTCCAACAGAGGGTTCCTTTAACACCGAAAGAACCCATTTCTTTAAGAGTTCCATATTATTAGGTTTTGAGGTTTTCATTTGGAGAGATAGCACTTATTCTTTCTAAAACTCTCTGAAAATTGCTTCGTAAGGAATAACACACTCAGTGTCAAGCTGAAATAATAAATGAATCAACGTTTATGGTGCGTTATTGCTACCACTGAGAACTGATGACTTTCCTATAACAGCCTAAGTGTTTTATTCCTCTTTAAGCCCAGCATCTTACTGTGACACATCTTACTTTTCATCCTTTTATGGTTACATGTAATGTTGTGGTACGTCCATGAAACAAGTTAGTTCCTGTTTTCGCTTACGTTCCAGCTGCTATAAGCAGTCATTCCCTCACCAGCCTCTCTTTTTACTCTTTTTTTTCACACTTCCATAGATGCTAAATGCAGAAAACATCACCCTATCAACAATTACAGACGTTTAGGAGGGTTTTCGCCCTACACGTCCTTTTGAATGAGCTGTTACTATAGAAACAATAACGCATCAGCATGAGTGTAATATTATAAACCTGCAATACTGTCAGAGCTGCTGTTATAGGGCGTGAATCAACACCTACTGACCAATCAGAATCCAGGATTCAGGTGCACTGTGGTGTAACATGTATTCCAGAGGTAACTATCAGTAAGCTGCGGGTTCTATACGGCTTTGTGCTGTACGCTGAGCTGACATCAGGATTCCAGCTTTTAAGTGGAGGAAATCCTGGACTATCTCCTGGACTAAATCCTGGATTATCTCCATTCTTCTGGAGATAAAGGTCTTTTTCTTGAAGCTATTACGAGAACCCCTGAATCATGTAAGAGTAGAGTTTTTTTCCCTTTGGTAACCTTAGTGTGCATTTCTGCTGAAATCCCAGGCGAGCTGTTTTACGATGAAATGATCCATCAGATTTTGATCTCAGTGTTAATCACCCTTTGGAGTTATTTCCATTTATTTCCTTTAGTAATGAAGTACAATACAGATTATAAATGACGTCTTTAAGCTCGGGTTAAAAGACAACAGATGTTTCCTGTTTAATTAATGTTTCTGGATTTTTGTCTTTTCCGATGCCAAAACCAGATTCATGAGAATTCCTAAATTGAATCATTATATTATGACTCCGAATCCAGATTTCAACAATGCTGGTGTATGAATTCAAAGTTTACAAGTATTACAGTGACTCTTAGGCTGATGTTGTTAACGAAGCTTTAATTCTGGATTATACCTTGACATGGCGGATTTAGTGTGATCTAAAGACTGAATAGCAAAAAGCATAATACTTTTTTCTATCCATCAAGGAAAGACTCGGCCCCGTCTCATCTGTTAGGATGTTTTTAATTACTTCTGATACTTAAATGGAGTTTCAGCTGATCTGTTTATTTACAGTTATGATATCATTGTTATTGGAAATTCACATTAATCTGAAATGACTCATGAATCCATTCCACAGAGGAGTTTATGCTTTGTGGTTTCTCTGTAACATGACAAGCTGTGGCTTTTGTTGTTGTTTTTTCTACACTTCAAGAGAGAGAGAGAGCGAAAGCAAGAAAAGCATGAGTTAACTGAGAACAGGAACATGTTTTGCCAGTGTTCTGTAACATTAAATGTAACTATAAATGGATAAAAAGTATAATGTCTGATTCTTTGGCATTGCTGGCAATTTCCTGAGAGGAATGTGTAAAAAAAATATAACATTCATTTAACTTTGGACTGGACAAGGACAAGTACTTTAAACAACAAAATGCAGCTGGCATCTAACCAGAAATACAACAGTATACAATACAGTACAGTGTGAACATGCAGATACAGAACAGCAGTGTTCCTGTTCCTGGAGATCTACCGCTCTGAAAACTTCAGCTTCAACCATATCCATGCCCACATGACTATCTAATCGTTGCTTTAGGTCTTAATTTAAGGTTGGAGCTGAAGTCTTTACAGAGGTAGATCTCCAGGAACCACTGCTGTGCTGAGTATAGTAGAGTGTGCAGTGTGGACAAAACATATCAGTGCGACCGTGTTTGTGTGTTCAGCAGAGGAACAGCTGCAGGGAAGAAGCTGTTCGTCAGCCTACTGGTACGAGTGTGGAGGCTTCTTTATCTGCTCCCTGAGGGTGAACAGTCTACAGTCGGGATGTGAGATGTTCTTGATGATGCGCTGCGTTTTCCGCAAACACTGTTTCCGATAGATGTGCTCAGTGCGATGGAGATGGGTGTCGGTGACATATTGGGTGGTTTTCACCATCTGCGGTTGTGCGAATATTAGAACATAATCCATTTTGGAGTGGCTCTGCTTCATCATACTGCCTTACCTTTGATTATTTTCCCTATAACGGCGTGACGTGGAGTGTATTATTCCTTATATAAGAACGAATTCTCCAGTCAGGTCAGCTGTGTGTGGAGGTGGCTGAAGACGCTCAACATCTTGCAGTACTTAGTAAATCATCAAAAATTCACTCACAGAAACATGCGTAAGCCTACACACACACACACACACACACACACACATGCATAAGCACCAGCATGAAAAAGCCACATTAAGTCAACACCTCACTACTTTTATCTTCAGATTAAACAGGCTGATATTTTTCTTTTCACATTGTTAGCACTGGTGCTGTTAGCTTTAAAATGTTTGCAGGACTTGTTTAAAAAACCATGTGGTGAGAATCTCTCTTTTTCTTTGCTTTCATATTTCTTAAGCATAAATCTTATGAGACAGATTGCTGGCTTGAAATCCGGTGGGTGTGAAATACAGGAGAAAAGTAACGAGCTCATGCCTTCGACTTTATTTCACAATAGAGTGTGACAGAGATAAGAGATCTGATTTTATTGTTTAATATGAAATGTTAGTGGAAATTATTATGTCTATGACCGTGTAGGATGATCCATGTAGTATCACACACACTCACCGAAAACATTCACACCTAGGCTTTTTTTTAGGCAAGAAAAGATCATCTACCCACATGATCCTAAGAGAGCAACGCAATGATCAAGGCAACATGAGCTCTGTCTTTAGATCCTGATCTGCCTGAGCTGCTCAAACCAGGCAGTAAACACTCGTGGGCAGGTATTCCAAGGAAAATTTCTTCCAGATGTTTCGCCATCACTGTGAAAACATGTAAGAGAATTTTTGTTGTTTTTTCATTAGCTGCCTCTCTGAGTATCTTTCTGGTTCTCTGGTTTTTGCTCACTGTACAAAACATGCTGCCACATCGATAGATGACTCTAAATTTCCCATGAGAGTGTGTGTGTGTCTGTGTGATATTGTGTGTGTACATGACTTATGAATAACATTCCTGGGTTAGGCCCCATTTCCACAGACTTCTACCCTTCCACTAGGAAATAAAGTGCTTCTAATCCTGCTCACCAAATGAATTCAGAATCCATATTGTACATAAAATTGGATTGTGGTCTCTAATAAAATCTTGGTTTTTCCACTAGGGGGCAATCCACAGAGAGTCAGGAACTCAAATACTGACCAGGTGCACAAATTACAAGTTACACACATGCTTCAATACAGTTTCTGAGCTCCACACTGAGATTATTAAAATCACCTTTGTGTACTTCGGATTGCCAAGGTTGCCAGATGTTTCATGTGTAGAAGTGCCTGAGACGGGGATTTTCAACAGCTTCTAGACCCGTGTTTCTCCACCAGGCTCTGTGGACCCCGTGTGGTCTGTGGCATAATTACAGGGGGTCTGTGGGATGGTTTCCAAAAAATATTTAAAATGTGAATGAGTGGTATTTTTGTTAAATATTTCAGATCAGCCATAACATTAAACCACCGACAGGTGAAATGAATAATGCTATGTTCC
The DNA here is from genome assembly GCA_030068235.1 of Notoglanidium macrostoma. Taxonomy (NCBI): domain Eukaryota; kingdom Metazoa; phylum Chordata; class Actinopteri; order Siluriformes; family Auchenoglanididae; genus Notoglanidium; species Notoglanidium macrostoma. Next base: position 8,177 of record JAQQZR010001684.1, read on the forward strand.
CAGTATGCAGTGGTCAGTACCTACCAAAAGTGATCCAAGGAAGGAGAACCGGTAAACCAGCAACAGAGTCATGGATGCCCAAGGCTAGCCCTTTTCATGCACTTTAAAGGGATGATATTATTAAAAATAAATTAAGTGTCAGCCAAAATAATAATTTCAGCATGACATCTTGTAACTACATGTCACTGGACTTAATAAAACTCCTCACTCGAGCTGTGAAAAATGCGCTTAGGTTTAATGTGAGAACTGTTTGTAAGTAAGACATGCCTCAGTATTAGACAAACTCTGCCCCACATAAGTACGAGGTCTGAATACGGTTGTGTGTAATTTTGGCTTTAATATTCACCTCAACTCTGATTATGACCCTGTGAGTATCAATTTGTCTCAGAAACAAGCTGTAAACGAGCTGGCACAGCACATCACTGGCAAGAGCCTCCCTGCCATTCAGGACATCTACCTCCAACGATGCCTGAGAAAGGCACACAGCAGCATTAAGGACCACAGCCATTCATTATGCCAACTGCAAGCATAGCTGCACGGACTACCAGACTTAAGAACAGCTTTTATCATCAGGCCATCAGACTCCTTAACTCCAGCAGCTAAACATCCCACAGTGTACTGGTTACCAACATACCACTAAACTGCTTTTTCTGTCTGCAATGTCAAGTAGTACTTAATTTGTCACTTACTACAACCCTTTAACCCCTGTAGCACACTTTTTTAGGCCCATAAATTGTGTTTTGTCTAGGTAAAAATGTAGTTTTTTGCTTTTAGTGAAGCTATTTTCCCTTAAGTGAGTATTTATTTTGTGGGAGTTGCTAATTCTTTTGCATGAAATTGAGAAATGCTAATTGATGTGCAGCTGGATCCAATGGTGCCACCTCTCACCTTGACTCTTTACCCCAGTCTGCAATGATTGTTATTACATATGTCACTTTATTCAATGTGCAATTACTGTTACTTGCATTCGTCACTTTCTCTAATGTGCAATACTGGTGTCTGCGCTACACCCCTTATTTATGACCCTGTACCCCCACCCCTTTTCTCCTTATCTTCTAAGTTTGTTAAATTCAGTTGTATAGGCCTCCATTGCTGAGACTTGTTTCTTCTTTGTATTCTCATCCAACACAGTTCATGGTAATGTTGACCCTGTGTTAGCATACATATGACGAATAAACAAACTGAACTAAAGTATGTGTAGTCATAACTGCAGGGTGAGAACACAAGAAAGCCGATGAACGTTTGGGATGACACATGCTGCAGCTGGTGCTGATGATGCTTAGTGGTATGTTGCAACTGTGATCGTAACTGGATAAGTGTGTATACATTTGGTGTAAACTTTTAAACACGGCTTGTTTTGGTTTCGGCTAAAGTTTTTTCCCTCACTTTAGGAACTGGGAGCATTTTAAAGACTTCACTGCAGGACGGTCCAGGCCATTTGATGGTGAGTCTCAGAAGGTACGAAACTGTTTTCCTTCATTCATCCTGAAAACCTTATGAAGTGTATAGTGTGAGATTCATTTCACAGATAGACGTCTGTTTCTAATTATCTTTCCCACAGATCCTGACCGAAATGTGGTCAGAAGACAAATTCCATTTTCTTTACTAACATCTGTCTCAAATAAATACTGCTGTGTTCAGTTTAAACATTAAACTCTCTCTGACTTTAAAGAACCATGTTAACATTGTACTAGTAAGTGTGCTGACTGTTTGTACGGGGTCTCACGGGGGGCGGGGAGGGGAGGGGAGAGGAGGGGCGGGGGCGAGAGTGGGGGTGGGGGACGGGTCAGGGGTACAGTCATTTCTCCAGAATTCCACTGGGGGTCATTGTGGTATTGTTTTTTTCCCATTGCACAGGACCGCAGAGTTGAAACCGTTAAATCACATTGAACACACAACACAACGATGCTGTTTGAGGAAGTCATCTTTGGACATCTTTGGGGTCTGGAATTTTCTTTTTAATATTGCACTGAAGCTACAAAGATAATATAAACAGCTAATATCTTTTCTGTAGAGAAATACATGTTCAAATCTCCTTCTTTCTCTTTACTACATTCCTACAGCCCTGTACACACACACACACACACACACACACACACACACACACACTTACTGTTTTATGAGTAAGAATATTTATTTGCTTGTTTGTTTGTTTAAGTGTCCTTTGGTGACAATTAAATGCATTAATAGAATCAGGTAAATTAATAAGTGAATTTCAGTGTAACATTACTAATATATTACACACTGAATTACTATTTCACAATTTTTTTAACATTAATTTACATCTTTATTAAACTCAACCAACAGCATGTATTTATTGTTTTGTTTGTTTGTTTTCCTCAGGAATTACACATGCAGAATGCATCAATAGAAAGAAATAAAATAAACACACTCACACTTATACTCTGTGTGTGTGTGTGTGTGTGTGTGTGTGTGTGTGTGTGTGTGTGTGTGTGTGTGTGTGTGTGTGTGTGTG
>JAQQZR010001685.1:0-10651 GCA_030068235.1 Notoglanidium macrostoma
TCCAATTTCTCATCTGATGTAACTTCTGCTAAGACTGCCTTCTATAAGGAAAAGCTGGAAATCTCTGCACAAGATCCACACAAACTCCACAACATCTTTTCTTCATTACTCAACCCGCCAGCTCCTCCAGCTCCATCCTCCCTAACTGCTGAAGACTTTACTAACTAGTTTGATGGTACGATTCCACTAATCTGTCAGACATTCACTCCCACCCCAACTCCTTCACGTCACACTAAGGATTTCTGCATGTCTGGCAGATATCTCATCATGGATGGCAGCTCATCAGCTGAAACTCAATCCCAGCAAAACAGAACTGCTATTCACGCCAGCTGATTCATCCCCACGTCAGGATCTTGTGATCTCCCTGGACAACTCTTTGATCTCTCCTTCACTCACTGCAGGTAACCTTGGGGTAACTATGGACAATCACCTTTCTTTTCCTCCAATATTGCTAATCTTTCACACTCATGCCGATTTCTCCTCTCCAACATCAGAAGGATCCTTCCATTTCTTTCCACACAGGCCACTCAGGTACTTTGTTCAAGCCCTTGTCATCTCAAGACTAGACTACTGTACCGCACTCCTTGCAGGTCTGCCGCTGAGCGCCATTCCACCCCTGCAACTGATCCAGAATGCAGCTGCACGACTCGTTTTCATCCTTCCTAAGTTTTCCCACACCACCCCATTGCTACGTTCCCCAGTACGAGTCACTGGGAGTCTTCAAACGATGACTAAAGACCTAGCTCTTTCGGAAGTACAGAATATTTCCGATCACATCAAGAATGAGTGAGTTCAAAGAAAAGGTGCCATGTTCTAAGCTGTATTACACATCTAGATGTTCATATCAGGAAATGAAAGCTACAGTTCTGATCTACCGCTTCATCTTCATCTTTGGATCTCAAACCCAAATGTCTTCAGTGTGCAGCAAAAACCAAAGAATTGGCTCTGCTGTTCCAATACTTTCGGAGGGGAGCATACTAGTGATGGGCTAAACTGTGTGTCATATGAAAACAATAAGTCACATGTGTGTTACAGTGTTACAGTTAAGACGTGAAGTGGAATACAATCTCCTTTTATGTCATAAAATCGGAGTGTAACAGTGGCTGTGGACATTGTAATGAATTATTAATAATATTCTCAGTGAGAAATTCTTCCACCACACAGTGTAGTTTGTTAACACTAAGTTTGGTTGCCAAGCAACATAATGTACAATGATTCACACTGGAGAGAGCAATAAATGAATTATAATGGTTTTATTGGTTTAAAACCAAAAAATTATTTATAATAGAACACGATGAAGTGTTGTGCCATATATTAGGACATTATATAAAACAAAGGAATGCAGTTACTCTGTAGCTTATCTGCCAATTTAATTTAACCCTGATCAAGTATACGCATATCAGGTTTATCTAGCTACATACAGCTGAGTGCGTAAGTTTGTGTTCCCTTTGGTTTATGGATAAAAAATTAAAAAGCATTTCTATTTAACATTTTATCTATGTAACAAAATTTGTTAATCATTTTTATCAGTTTTTCTCTTTTTTTTTTTGGATGGATTGAACCTGCATCAACATAAAGTCTAAATACTACAACTGAGTCACCAGTTGTGTTACCAGGCACAACATTTTACACCCCCTTTGAATTTGTGCCTGTCACCACACCACTGCCTTTGTGTAAACCTCAAGCTTTTCAAGTCAAGAGGTGGTTGGAAACAGGAAAACAGCATTTCTTAGAACAGGAGAAGGAGATAAAACTATATCAGTAAATATCAGTGACAGAATTCAGAAACAGAGTAAAACACACACACACACACACACAAAGATACAACATCCACATTTATAACACAGTCAGAAACATGATTAAGATGACTTTCATTGTTAACATCTTACCATCTGCAGTGAAACCAGATTCGCCTTAAACATTTTGTTGGTTTCATTATCTGAAACTTTTACTGTGATTAATGTTTTATAACAAACATTTCAAATAACTGATGAATAATTGTGGTTAATGTTGATTAATAGACCTACACTGTTGCATCATGAGCAACTGAGGCAATAACTTTAAGGCTACATGGAAGACGGATCACTGCGTTCTTGCTGTGCAATTTCAAAATTCGACGATGACATCAGACATCGTTCATATTTTCCATTCACAGACGTATGTCCCAATATAATTTCCCTAGCATTTATACAATATATGGAACAAATCATGAGAGAATAGGAATAATTTAAAGACATGACATAATACCCATAACATGGATTAATTTGAATTTGCTGGTACTTTATAGAATCCATAGTTCACATTGTGTACACAAATCAGAACTGATTTCACTACTGACAGTTACAGCCTAGACACAAGCAAGGGTTTGCTTATATGTGCGTGTGTGTGTGTGTGTGTGGCATTCAGCCCTAAACTAAGTAAAGGTCAGAGAGTTTACAGGAATTATTCTTAGTAAGACATTAACCAAAAACAAATCATGTGAATGCTACAGTCTCTGAAGGATAGTTTCAGATGTGACACAACTTTAATGCAAAAATATCCCTATGTTACACAAATTATTCTGTAACATCATATCATTAGCAGAAACATAGTCTATAAGTAATGCAAACAAAATTGCTCTGTAAGATTCCATCTCTAAGAGGAATACACAGCACAAATCTGTAACACAATCACAGGGTCCAATCTGTAACGCAATGGCAGCTGATGAGCTCACGATACAGTCCGCAATGGTGGCATCCCAATCTGATCCATCTCTGATATTTCATTTACTCAGTACTATTGTGAAGCGTCAGTGTCCCCATATTATTGGCTGACATGAACTAATTGCCAACAAATTGGTATCGGCCTTTATAATGGCCCATAAATGACAGTTGAGAGATGGGAGATGGATCCTTTACCATTATGAGTGTCGTCATTGTGTAGTTAGTCCACCAGAGGGCACACTGAAAGCAGAGGGATCAGCTAGCATCAGCTGACCCAAGTAGAGTCAAGCAGAACAGCCATGATGTGTCAAAGGCCCTCAGCTATTTTTAAAAAAGTTTCAGTTGTACACATAAATGAATGCCATATATGTACAAAATGTACTTATTTTGACTGAAATAGTTTTTTGTACTTTTCCCACCATCAGTTTAACACGCTGTTAGGGAAGTTATAAAGTAAGAAAAGCACACAGACAACACTGTTTTAAATTAAAGTGCTGATTTAAATACTTCAGGATCAGGAAGGTCTCAAGACGTGGCTCGTAGACAGCCAGTGACTCAGCTGTTCAGACGTCTAGGAGACGTTTTTTTATCACCTCGGTGCCAGAACAGAGAAGAGTCTAGACGCATGTTTTCCTTGTACCCTGAGAGATGGTGGAACCAGTCGAGCGGTGCTGGAGGATCAGAGGGAGTGCGGTGCACTGCGGGGTGTGAAAAGTGCTTTGAGGTAGGAGGGAGCTGGTCTGATTTTGGCTTTCTAGTCAAGCATCATTCATGCACATTTAGGCCTGCTTGACTATGTTTGTAATATTCACAATATTTTAATACATTTCTATTCACATGAAGACATATTTGTCATTTTTTTTCTGAGGGGTCGGTATCGGATATCGGAAATCCCAGATTCTTTTGTCTTTCTTGGTGTTGGTGCCAAAATCAGTCAAGCTTTACTACTGTGGCCAAAAAATCTCTGTCCAAACACTGATAAACTGCTTATCATGTGTAACATGAATTTACTATAATATGTGGTTATTTCCAAAAGGTCAAATCCCCAGACATTGACTCACATCTGCAGCTCAGCAGAAACGAAAACAGGCTCGAAACACTCCAAGTGTGTGTGTGTGTGTGTGTGTGTGTGTGTGTGTGTGTGTAATAGCAATCAGCACTAAAATATCACAGCGTTTACACCATCAGTTCACACCCACACCAGTGTGAGTTGTGTGTGCTGTCACCTAGTGACACAATAACAGAACAGCATTTATAGTTACATACAAAAGTGTTCAAGGGCCTGTTAGTATGTGAGGGTTTTCTGTCAATCAGTGAGATGTGCAGATAAAAAAAAAGAAAGAAAGAAAAAGAAAGTAAAAAAAAAAAAAACAGTTTCCGTGTGTGATGTACTTCGTATCCATGATCACCTCACCAGGTATGTTTTCTTTCAGCTAATTAAATCACGCCGTTTGGCGTTCACTCGCCACTTCAGCTCTGTAAGCGTTGCCTTTTATGGAGTTTTGTGGGCGTCGCGAATTGTTGACGCGCTGGTAACGTGCAGATGATTGGCATTCAGCGTGCCCGCGCGGATATGAAGGAAAATCAGCCTTTTCTATAAACTTGTAAATCCAGACGAATTTTATTTTATTTTTATTTTTTTTCCAAAACATTTGCATAACTTTAGGAAAAATGACAAATGATTGTGTTTCTGTTTAGTTTAATGCTTTTATTGGTTTACTTCATTCGTCATCGTTGTGCGACTTCAGCTGTGCAGCACCAGTGTCTTTTAAATGCGCCATGAAAATAAAGGTGACTTCCATTGATTTGACAGTCAGTTATGAAAAAAAACAACAAACTCTCGCGATAGTTCGAGGGACGAATTCTGTGACACTCGGTGAATTCTGATTGGCTGCTGAAGGCGGAAGTGTCTGACGGAGAAAAGCGGAAGCGATGAGACGACGCGCAGCAGAGCTGGGCTGAATAACGTCTTCCGGCTCGAGTTTGGAGCAGGTTCCAGCCATGGCCTTGGCACCGGGGCTCGCTGCGAGGCGGAGGATCTTGTGCACGGCCCTTCTGACGCTTTGGGCCTCTTTAATCTGCGCTTTTAACCCGAGTCAGGACAGCGAGCTGACCTTCCTCCTGCCCGCCGGAGCCTCCGAGTGCTTCTTCCAGACCGCGCAGAAGAACGGAAGTCTGGAGGTCGAGTACCAGGTACCGGCCTTTATAAAGTACATAACCGCTGTCTCGTGCTTATGGAGCGCTCTAAATAGGGTGTAGGTACCCGCATTTAGTTCTCTACCTAGTGTAGTTCAGTCCAGCAAGCACCTCTAAATGCTATTATTAGTGCGCAGTGCAGGAAGCAGGAAGCAGGAAGTAGGAAGTAGGAAGCTTGCTCTCCCCCAATCCCTCATTTAGGGTACTACATAGGGTGCAGGCTTCTTTCTGTCTTCACTGTATTAGTAAGGCGTTAACTTTCCCTGTAATGCACTGTAGGGTGGAAAGGTCATGATTGTGTACCGTAGACTAGTTAGTGAGTGAGTAAAATCCCAAAAGGTTTCTTTTCGTGCACTTTTAACAGGATCGGTACTCCGCCCCGTCTCACCAGGCTCCTGATGGACCAGGTGTAGTGGAGCTGAAACCTGACTTGATATGAAAATGTAATGATTAGAGTTGTGTTAAGTGGGCGGGGTTACTAAGGAGCTCCGCGCAGGTCCTGCTTCATATCCGGGTCACTCCAGCTGCCATGGGAACGACAGGGTGTGTCCGCTAGCTGTCAGATACTCGCTGAGCATCAGAGCGCGAGTGTTAATCAGCTGACTCCATCAGGCATTCTCATCCAGAGCCAGAAAAGGAGTTATTTATTGCACCCTCCCGTGCGTCAGGACATGGTGAGGCGGCGTCCATGTAAATACTGACCACAGGACATAAAGAGGAAAGGGCACGCACGCGGAAAATTCCAATGTTCAAATAGTCCGTTGTCTTTTTGCTGACTCTGTGTAACACGTAGATGACTTCACTTCACCGCAGGCACACCACGCTTGAACAGGTAGTGAGACACTGTAACAAACCAACCCTCCGAATGTCACAGAACACCGAAGCCGAAGCGGAGTGAGGGACCCTGCACTCCGCAGGCGGGGACGTCTTTCCAAAGCATGTCCATGAACTTTTAATCATAGTGCAGTTTCTGTTTTAGACTTTCGCAAGACCAGTGCTCATGTCTCAGAGAGAGTGTGTGTGTGTGTGTGTGTGTGTGTGTGTGTGTGTGTGTGTGTGTGTGTAGGTGATCGCTGGAGCAGGTATGGACGTGGACTTCTCCATCATCTCTCCTCATGGAACCTACCTGGCGTCGGAGTTTCGCCGCTCCGATGGCGTGCACATGTGCGTCCTCATTAGCTCTCCGTCATCCAGATTTATTTATTTTCTGATCGGCTTAAATATAATCTATAAACTATTAAAATATATATTTGTATCCACATCCGAGCTGATCTAATCCGATGTTTAACATGAAGGAATGTAAAAATATTCCATTAATATTCAGTTTCTTTGACATGTGATAACGTTACGCGATCGTAAACGCGGCTGTTACTGTAGTACAGAGCCTCTTGTCCTCTCTCAGCTTCCTTACCAATGCAAAGTTAAAGAGAAGTGCTGCGATACAGGATTGATGTAGAAATGCTGGTGTTTAGGGTGGAGCCCACTGAAGCAGGAGACTACCAGATCTGCTTTGACAACAGCTTCAGCCGCTTCTCTGAGAAGATGGTGTTCTTCGAGGTCATTCTGGAGAATGCAGCCAATGACGCAACAGCTGAGGAGGAGTGGGCGGGGCTCGGGGAGCCGGAGAACCTGCTGGAGTACAAGTTGGACGACATTCGGGTAAAAATAAAATTATAGTCACACGCAATTCTAGTAATAATTTTACACAGTAATCTAGTCACAACACCAGTCCAGGCCAAGATCGATATCCTGTACACTGATCTGACATGCTCGTAACGCCGCGTCGTGTCCACGCAGGAGTCGATCGACTCGGTGCACCGTAGCCTGGAGCGAAGTCGGCAGATGCAGACGGTGCTGAGGGCGTTCGAGGCTCGGGATCGGAACCTGCTCGAGGACAACCTGTGGCGGGTCTCTTTCTGGTCCTGTACGTCTTTGGCGGTTATGCTCGCCGTGTCCTTCACTCAGGTTTACACGCTACGCCGCCTCTTTGATGACAGAAGGAGGGTCCGATCCTGAGGACACGCCCCTCCGGGCAGTCGGTACACTTTGTGGAACTGTTCTGGGCGGTTTGGTACTGCAAATGACTCGCAGAGGCCAGTTTTGAACTTTAGGGTTTAAGTGCCTTACCTAAGCATGTGGTGGCAGCTCCAGAAGCAGCGTGCGTCCTGAGCAGCGCCACGTGCACGTGCTTTATTACGACTAACATGACGGCTATGATTGGGTCACAGCTCTGATGATATTTGTAATAACACGCCACCTTGAATGTTCAGTTGCCTTTTATACAAGCTTTTAATTTCAACATTTTGCTGGAAATAAATTGTAGTAATAATAATAATAATAATGAAATGGAAACAAATTGCTGGAAAAGTGAACTCCGACATGAAGCTAGTTTTATATGACTGCAGGTTGAACATCATTTGAACTCCTGCGTTATTAAAATGAATAAAACCAGTATGTGTCGGGGTAAGAGTTAGCCAGCAGGAGGTTAATTAGACATGAGGCTGTACGTTAATACTGTCTGAGCAATGCTGGAGTCTTTAAGGCATTAACACATGGTTCTGGATGAGGGTATATGAGCCTAACCCTGCCCTCGTGTTTACACCCTGTATGTAGCCTATAGAGTGAGGACGTGTGCGTAATCCTGGCAATACAGTGAACTGCTTTGTACATTTGTGGTGGTGTTTTGGCCAGTGTAGTAAACCGGGGACTTGGTCTGGAACTTGTTCATAAGCATTTCTCAAATATCTCCCCATCATATAGTATGCCAAATCATGCACCCTGTTTACTACACAGGTAACCAGTGAATAAATGAACAAACTCATATTACAAAACAAAAGCCTTTTTGTGTTTCCTGTATTGATGTGCGATTAGAACGTTGTGGTTTGTCTTCCACTTTTAATCGAAGTTTTCATATTCAGACTGAGAATTTCACCAAGACGACAACCTTCAAACATCCTCAAAAACTGCAGCCCAATAGAAACCATATCAGGGATATTTTGTAACTTTATGACTGTATTTTTGACCATTTTACTGGTACTTGTTGACACTGGTCATTAAATCAAACCCTGACTCAAGCACACTAAGAATCAATGTAGTGATGATGTAAACACCGCCAGAACGTTCAGTGCAGTGTGAGTGCAGGCCAACAGGAGGGGGCGCAATCACGGTTAGGGGCGGTACGATCAGTCGAACCTAGTGTGGCTACACCATAAGGCAACTGAGCCAAAATGGGACGACTGTGGCATCTAGAGAAACCAAGGGAACTTTGGGATCTGGGTGTCTAAGGAAACTACAACGGTTCCTTTTCAGTTAACACCTTCCTTCAAGGGTGAGCTTACTAAAGGCATCTGAAACTGAATGGAAAACAAAAAAGGATGAAAAATAAAGGCATAAGGAGATCTATGGGATACACGGAAACCAGGACCGTTAGGGAAACTCCTATGGTACCATGTTAGGTGCGATGCTGCCCAATGAGACGGACCTTTTAACAAATGTAGTTATTTGGGCATCTGGTCCAGAATGGAACAAGGGAACAAAGGTTCTAGGGAAATGAGGAGGATTGGTGGGATCTAGGCAAACTAAGAGATGTGGTGGATCTACAGGAAGTAGGAATCTGGTGAAACTAGGCAAAGAAGAAAAATGAGCAGGACCAGGGCTGCTGTGGAGATTGCCACGGTTCTTCATTAAGGGTCCGTTTGAAGGATGAGGCTATTATGGATGTCATTTGAATGGGTTAAAAGGCAACACACGGCAGCTACTCATCTAGAATTTAAACCCTCTGAAAGGCATTTCTGCAAACACTAGTTTCATTTAATTTATGTCCTTATAGGTATGGGACAAATATCTGCTTTAAACCTTTAAAAAATAATAATAATAAATAAATAAATACCGGAATATTATTTAAAAGAAATTCCCCGGATCCCACTTTCCCTTACTCCATTCAGTCTTTGCCACAGAATAAGGTTAACTTTGTCTTACTGTTCAAGTCCAAAATTAAACTTCGAGAAACTGTATACTGTTTGACCGCCTCACAGCGAGAAGGTCCTGGGTAACGCTCCTGTAGCTGCATGAGTGCGATGGCCGTATCTAAATGAGATTTATAAATGTATTTTTAACATCTAATCAGCTGCTGATTGCTGCGAGTTCATCCACGTGACAAAATCATTTAGCCATATAAAAGCTTATTGTGATGAAATATTTATGTGGTACTTTGTTCTTTTGACATCATACTGCCAGCACTGTCACTGTGACCTGCACGATGTATACCGGTTCTCTTCCAACTGAATGTAATGATGGATTGCAGACCCCAGAATTGGGATTATTTAAAAAGCAGTCACACGTTCCATAGGAAACAGCATTCCTACAATCAAGTGGGTTAGAAAGCAGTGGTTACAAAAGGAAGCAGATGAATTTCATCAGCAAGATAGGACAGGAAGTGGTCAGGTGTGAGCACATGCTGCAAGAAGAGAGTGTACGAGAGAGAGAGAGAGAACATTTCTATCCACTTCTTTTCTTTCCATTATGTCATTTATTTCTTAATTAGTCAGAGATTGGACAGTATTTCATCACCGTCTGCAGCAAAGACTGAGAACTTCAGCAAATTGTCACAAACCAGAGAAAGAGGAAGTGACCTCAAGGGAACTAGAGGCAGTGTTGGATTTTAGCAGGAGAGATTTTGGAGGTGTTTATCATCAGAGATCATGAAATCATTCTATTTTTGTGGCAGCTCCAGTGGGTGTGGCTAATTTAAAACTCAAACCAGTCTGATAGAAGCTCAGGCCCAGGAGCAGAACCGATGGATCGAGAAGGACAGATTTCCTCTGGATTAATCATCTGCGTTGATGTTCAGAAACCTGAGCTTGCAGCATGCTGGAGCGCGTCAGTGTGGAGAGAGCGGATTTACTGCTGTGGTCAGACACCTTCCTGATCACCTGAGGAGGTTTAGGGTCTCTCCTGTGGTCCTGAAAACGTCCTACACAGCTGCAGTCGACAGCACCCTGACCATCAGCAGCAGATTACCGCTTGGGAACTGCTTGCAGATGCCTTTTAACACTTTCAAAAGGGTTTCACAGAAAATTCCAGCAAAGTCCAGATGAAAAGGCAGTTCTGTGCCTGAGTAGGAGAGAAAATACGAAATGACTATTCAGAGTCTGAATTTAGTACATTCATCGCAGTGGTTAACTGTTACAACATAACTGCGGCGAGTTACGAAAGGCCAGACGTTTAAGACTGTAGTAACAGCGCACCAGCTGTACGAGTCCACGGCTGCACACTGGGCTCCGTCCATATCCTGGTAATTAGTGGTTTAAGTGCACCGGAGTCATTTACTCCAGTATATAATAAAGCAGCAACTCGGTCACCAACGTGTCCCTTGATAGCTTAGATACGGTATGATGACGGAGCGTAATTTGCTTCCCCAGCATGGATGGCTTGCAGCACAGACGTCATTAGAGCTGCATATGAGCTCAGTTTAATTTGTTAGCACAGATTTGATTAGATCAGCTCTAATGGTTAGTACAAAGTTGCCGCATGAGCAGAATATCATACATTACATACAGGAAGCTGCTTACAACAGACTTTTTGACCGTATCATATAATAATGATCATATTATTCTTATTAATAATTATATCATATTATTACATGTACATGTTATTTCATTACATACATTACAACGTTGCGGTGGTTAGCACTGTCGCCTCACAGCAAGAAGGTCCTGGGTTCGATCCCCGGCTCACCCAGGGTGCCTTTCTGT
>JAQQZR010001686.1:0-10642 GCA_030068235.1 Notoglanidium macrostoma
AACTGAAAATGCACAAGAGGCCGTGAACATTGCAACAAAGCTGCTTAGCAAACTGGACAACTATATTACTGATTGATTTACAAAAAATATATGTATGTTTCTCATAACTTGAGCAATTTTATTGTACTTTATTGTAATTTTCTCCTTTTTATTTAGCTAACGTAGACATAAAAAATACAGAATAACACTACCACTATTCACAGACCTATTTACTATTTCAATAAGATTCTTTTGTACATCTTTTTTCAAAGTACTGGGTGTTACATTATTTTAGGTCATTAAATGAAATACCCACAACTTCTCTTTACATTTAACATGAGACAATAGATGTTGAAGGAATTAGATACATTTAGGTTATTGTGTTGTACTTTATGTTATTTTTGTTACTGTTGTTCGGCATACAACCACCTAAACATTGCTTTCAAGAGAATATCCTGGTTTCTGTTTGTGTATGTGGTGTTGTGTTAAGACTAGACGGGGTGGACAGTAACACCATATGTTTACTTAAGTACCATACTTAAGTACATTTTTAGAGTATCTGTAGTTTATTTGAATCAAAGTTTTTCTCGAAACTTACGACGTTTACTCCACTACATTTGAAAGGCAAATATTACACGCTTGACTTCCATACTCATTACTTTGAAGCATAGCTTTGAAGTTAGCAGATGAATTTTCTTTCCTTTTTTTAAATGTGGTAGGTCATACGCTGTGTTCATCACAGGAAAAAAAAATCTCCTATGCTGAAGTTCAAAGCGCTTGCAGCATTTTTTGAATAGTTCAATTTGACCTTGGTGGTGGTAATGATGGCTAGAGCAGATAAAAACTATGTTTTTTCACCAGAGCACCCATGGCCATATCTGAAGTCCATGTTTGAGATTTTTAAATGAAGAACGATTCGTATCGTTTTAAATGTTTGCCTGTTTACTGCACACAGGGTGCATACAAAAGTTTTTTCAATCTTAGAAAGCATGTTGATTCCAGATAAACATTTTAATCAAAGTTATACTTGCTTGTAGTAGTTAAGGTTTTTATATTATGGTTGGTCAAATGACTTTTTATTGATTTTTATGGACTTACCCACCAAGTTGTAGTTTTAGGACCGAGTCCTGTGTAAATACACTGCTGATGCATACTAATAGCTAGCTAATGAAAATACTAACAGCTAACCAATGAAAATACACATGGACAAGTCATATTTCAAAGCAGAAATCAATTGATTTTTTTTTATAAATTGTAATGTTTTTAATAAATTGTAGTGTATTAGAAGTGTTTTTATTTCAACATGTTTGTGATAAATATTAAAGGTTCACACTCTCCCAAGATGTTCTGAATCAATTTTTTCCTTTTTTTTTTTTGTCATCAGTATTTTGTTATTAATTATAAAAGCTCAATACGCTCCAGTCTTTGGTTGGGGCTGATAACAAAAAGGCGAAATGAGAAATAAGAGTTAAAATGAGGACAATAATGACAAAAATGGGCAAAAATGACTTTTAATGAGATATACTGTAGAAAATATTTACAGTTACTGGTATTGCTTCAGGGCAGCCCAGCCCAAACAACAAATAAACACACAAAACTACCTGTGTAATAGAGGAGCTGTTTTGCCTATACAAAAAAAAAAGATAACAAATAACATTTGGCTTCCATTTTTTCCATAATTAACCAATAACAAAGACAAAATGCTTACACTGTCAGGGAAGCAGGCAGGCAGGGGATGTAAATGCAGGCCAACTCTATTGCAGAGGTTACCGTCTGTTAAATGTTCAGTTCCAGCTAGCAGCTCTGTTCGTTCAGTCTGTCTGTCAGTTATCACTAGCTTATTTCATTAGACTTAGGTTAACGTTTTACATTACTTAAAAAAAAGAAAATAAATGTACAATCGCAAAACTTTTTGAAAATCTTCCGTATGCGTCTATAAAGGAGTACACCCAGGCTATACTTAGAAAAAGTTATACTTTAAAAAGTTCACATAAATCGGTTAAAAATAAATGTTGGATCATCAAATTTTGCGACAGTCTTCCATTGTGTATTGCAGTGGAAGTGCTGAATAAACTGTTTTAGTCTCTGATGCAACAGAAACCAAGAAAGACAGCAAGAGTATCGACGAAAAAAAGCTGTCGCTGCTCAGAAGGACGAAAAGAAGGAAGAGGAAGGAGGCGTTGAAGAAGTCTGCTGAAAGCAATTGAATTGAAATGACATTTTTTATATATACCTTGTGGGGTGCTTTGCTTTGCTCATAATGAAGAGTTGGAGTCATTCCCCTAATCAAGAACTCTACGTACGTCTCGTCAAAGGATTTCTGCGCTGTGGGTAAGAATATTTTAAATATATTCTAGCGTAACACTTTAAGGGTTTGTGCCTTGTGCTTACCAAGCCTTTACCAAGAATCTACCTACTATCGTCCTAGGCCTAGAGCAGGTTGGAATTACACTGTGTTTTCAGCACATTTCATCCAAGGTGGGGTTCAATTAGGGAAACAAATTAATATATAAAAAAATGCTTAGCACCTCTCGCAGAATTACAATGACTAGGTATAAAGGTCGTCTTCTGCAAAAGACGGATAAAGTGGTATAGATAATGGATGGATGGATGGATAAGAAAAGTAAAATTAAATACAAAAGACAATCAAATCCAAGGAAAATTTTACTTTGGGAAATAAATTAGAAGTAAACATGTATGTCATCAATGTATGTCTGGTAAGTTTTTACACATTTCCTATCTTCTAGATATGAAAAATACATAATTACCATGTGCTTACAACATGAGAGTAAAATTCTTTTCTCTGGGGTGTAAGTAGCATCAGAAGTCCACCAGGAACAGCAATGCCAGAAGAGTAGTAGTAGTACTTTTTGTCTCAAACACAATTAAAGTCTCCACCTATCATAATAGTTCTCTCTGCTCTGTGTCTGCCAATATAGATGCTATGTTCTTTTATATATACATATATACATATTCATCCATTATCTATACCACTTTATCCATCTGGGTCGCGGGGGAAGCTGGAGCCAATCTCAGGAGACTTCGGGCGAGAGGCGGGGTACACCCTGGGCAGGTCGGCAAACTATAACAGGGCTAACACAGAGACGAACAATTATTTACACTCACATTCACACCTATGGGCAATTAAGAGTAGCTAGTTGACCTAATCTGCATGTCTTTGGGCTGTGGGAGGAAACCCATGCCGGCACGGGGAGAACATTCAAACTCTACACAGAAAGACCCCAGTCACGCGGCAGATTCGAACCCAGGGCATCACCTGACAGATTTGAATGGGAAATCTCATGTACAATGCTATATTTTTACTTTACTTTGTTACTCTTAAAATCTGACCGCGATTTGGATGACACTTACATGTTCACACTTTGTGTTGCACTGTGTCACCTGTAGCCTTGGAAATAAAGATGTTATTATTGAATTGTAATACTTTTACATATTATTTCTAAAAAATGCTCAACTGAGTTATATTAAAATAAGAGCTAACCTAAGATGATGAAAAAAATGAAATCCTGAATGAGGACCCACCATCCCATGCTCAATGCTAAATATCAAAACCTTACACTTATGGACACTTATGAACAAAGTTATGTGTTTAGGTGTTTATCCAGGATTACTTAGAGTCAACTGAAATAAGAGCTAGCCCAAGATGATGAAAAGAAGAAATCTTGAATGAGGACATGGTCAATGCTGAATAAGGAAACCTTACACTAATGGACATTTGGTTTGTAGACACTGTGGGCAATACAGCTTTGAGACTTGAAATTAAATGAGTTTGTGTTAAAGGATATGTGTTTATCCAAGATTACTTGGAGTAATGTCTAAAAGCTAGTCTAAGGCAATGAACAAATAAGCAACTTATAATAAAAAGAAGAAAGAACTGCACAGTGTAAAACCTGGTAGCCGACAGGTAGTAGATGTACTTGCAAATATATATATATTTTTATGTTAAATAAATGTTATGTCAATATCAAAGTCCATTATCAGAGCACAGTCTACTGGCGATTAGAAATGTGACTTTAGTCTGCAGTTGAATACAGCGAAAGTCAAGGAATGTTGACTCTACAACTTCTGTATAAGTACAGCAAAGTCTTGATAATTGATGTCCAGGCAAAGCTAGTCCATTTTTATCTTTGTGGCCAAACATTAAAGATTTATATCTAATGAAGGCAGCTAGATGAATTCAGTTCAATCTTATCTGAACAGTACATACAGGAGACAAGAAATGTAGACTCTAACTTCTGGACAAGTACAGAAACGTCTTGATACTTGATACTTTTTGAACATAAAATAGCACTTAATCCAGGATGTCTTATTATTTTGCATTAAATTTTTTAATATGAGCTGACAGTTAATTTTACACACAGGTTAATGAAGCCAAGAAATTCTAAATCTGTTATGAATCCTCCCAGGGCACGCTCCCCAGCCAGGCATGCACTGTTCATGTCTTATTTCCCATGTGTCTTGCCCCTGACCCGGCCTTGTCACTGCCTTTTCCTCCCTATTGTGCTGTGATTGTGTGCACCTGTTGTTGTATTAGTTCCTAGTTAGTTTGTCTATTTAAGTATTTGCATAGGGTTGTCCATGTGTATGTGCATTTCCAAGCCATGTTATCTATAGCTCATGTCTCTATTTAAACTTCCTGGTTTTGAATTGCCCCTTGCGCTATTATTTATAGTTATGGATTATTTTTGCTTGTTGTATCTTGGGTATAAACTGTTTCTGGGAAGTGCAAATCTAGAATGATATATGATATATGGGCTTCATAAGAATAAGAAATAATAAAAAGTACTTCATAACAGTGTTATAAATGTAGATTTTTTTCTAAGCTTGTTGCTGTCACTCTCACGCTAGGAGGAACAAAAATGGATGAAAATGTGATTCAGTTCTTTACTGCGTGAAGACAGATAAACAAGCGCAAAGGGCAATCCAATATTGAAGTTTAGAAACAGGCACAAGGTTGGTTGATCTGCAGACAAGGAAGGCAGTGCAGGCAGGACAATAATCCAGAATAATCAAACCAGCTAATCAAAACAGAAATTATAAACCACAATAACAAACTTGAAAATAGTGCTTGACGAGGTCAGAAAAAATGGGATGAACAGCTTGAGTTGGGAGATATGAAATGAGGGGGCTAGTCTACTATCTAATCTAGTCTAACCTAATCCAGGCAGTCATCAATGGCAGGCCAGTTGGTGGTGTTGGCATTCCATGGCAATAGGGGTGGCTGGTGAACGTGCACTGAAATGGGGTGATGCAATTGGGGGGAGGCAGGGATTTTTGTGTATATTCTGCCCTGAAACTGGACTGAAACACCACACACACACACAAATATATGAAAATATACAATGTAATGATCATGTTAAGTAGAGATCACTTATAATGTTATGTTTCTGTTTGAGAGGCGCGGGGTCTCATTGAACATTGAACTTGGACATGAAACACCTGTGTTTTCTAATAATGGTACATGTGTTTATGTACATTTGACTAAAAATAATTTTTTAATACAATTTTGACCCTATTTATTTAAACTAAATAAAAGTACTGGTGGCAGCCTGCATCAGAGTGTAAACCCACACTGACTGAACAAGAAACATGAAGGTTACTACACAGGACAAGATGATAGCTTGAGACAATGCTCTGAAAGAAGATGTGAAGAAGGTGTATTTCTTTTTGGGGTTTTTTGATCGAATGTGTTTGTGTGCAGTGTCACTATTTATCCTGTTGGAGGCAGAACACGTCTGCTGTTTATCTCCTTCAGCATTCTCTTAAAGTCCCACCCACAGCCTGAAGATTTCACACACAAATACACATGACAAGACCACATAACCGCAACACAGCCTCATGGTATCAGAGCAAGAACCGGTTTCCTCTGTCTTCTGTAGTGTAAGAAGTAAATGCATGCAGAGAATGAGCAGTATAGAGTAAGTGAAGGGAAGAATCACAGTTGTGGCAAATGTTGAAATGGTGGATTTACTCTGAGATGAAGGTTCATAAATACATCATCATCTTTAGCCTTTTTCTACCAATCGAAGGTGAGTCTGGTCACGTTTCATGTGTACAGAGAACAGGGTTAAAAAAACAGAATATTTCTTTTAAACCTGATTGTGATGATTATACGTGTTGTACTACAGTTCACACCTAAATGCAGGCTACATCATTCATCAGGTATCAAAATAAATTTCTCCGACTGAAACGGATATGTTTCACGAATGCATGAAAGAAATGAAAACGTTGATCCTTCCTGTCCTATCATCATGTGCTGATTAAAACTATTCACTTGCAGTGACAACACAAGTACTCATCTGGACTGCAGCATAGAGTTTTGCTTTTCAGGTGTAAGACTGGATGCAAGCTTATATTTCATTGTATTTAAGATTGCTTGTTTAAGGAAAACACTGGACTAGAAAGGAAACAAACCGTAGAAAAATAAAGAAAGGAAAGGAAATTGAAGAGACGATTGAATAATGAAAGTAGCATTATCAGTAAAGCAGAGAATGAGGCCACACACCGCCTGGGCAATCCAGACAGAGCTTAAAATAACATTTCAAGAATTACAACCGAAAGATGTCCTCTAACACAACTGGGCAAGACAAGCAAAGAAACTTCGACTAATTGGTTACACAAATAGTCTAATTGACTTTGTTCATCCGCTAAGTCTAAATCAAGAAATCATGTCTCTGCAGGACTAAGTGCTCAATAATAGCTACGCTGCTTTCTTTTAAAAGGTGTGAACTTCACTGAGAGGTCTGTGCAGGAAGGCGAGACGTTCATCTTCCATCTACCATATGCGTCTGACACATCGAACATCAGCTCAGTCAAATGGACACAGATGGACACAAACAGACTGCTGGCCTATATCAACCTGGAAAATTCTAATAAAACACTAATACTTCAGAATGAAAGCAGAATTCAGTTCACACAGAATGGGTCAATTGTCATCCGTGATGTCAAACAGGAAGACGCTGGCAACTACACTTGCCAGATCATATTCAAAGACAGCAAAATCCAAACACACATCGTCTCACTGACGCTGTACTCAGGCGAGTT
Source organism: Notoglanidium macrostoma (assembly GCA_030068235.1). Classification (NCBI taxonomy): domain Eukaryota; kingdom Metazoa; phylum Chordata; class Actinopteri; order Siluriformes; family Auchenoglanididae; genus Notoglanidium; species Notoglanidium macrostoma. The sequence continues at coordinate 7,045 of JAQQZR010001686.1, forward strand.
TTACCACCTTATCTCTTACATGCATTTATTCGAAATTCCTAAATGATCATTCAACACGTATAGAAAGTGTTATGTGCTAAACGTGTTCTTTATTCGTAACCCAGATGTAGAAAATCCCCTGACCTCCATCATATTCGCAGTTCACTTAGTCATGTGATCTGTGGATTCATTGTATTGCAAATCATCAAAAATTAAGCTTGATTTTCTGTCAGGAAGAAATTGTTACATCTTAATTGTTAACAATCAATATGCGATCTTCAGCAACATCCAGATTTATTTTGCAACAAATGTCTGTGTTGACTAAGTTTGAATTTCTTCATCGACATGTTGGTTTATTTGTGTATACTTAAGTTAAGCGTACCAACAACGGCATTAGACTACCTGCTGATAGTAGAGCAGTGGGATTTAGTCCTTGCTTCACCTTTATTCAAAGAGAGAGATGCAGCGGCGCTTTAGTATTTTATTCTGTCCCGCTCTGTCACATCCTCAACTGTACACTCTGCTCAAACAGATCAGCTTCCAAAGCTTTCATGATAATACCACCATCAAAGCCATCGCATTTATCATCTCACAGATTGCTAACTAACCACCCCGAGCCTGTGCTGAGTAGGACTCAGCGTTGTAACACTGCATTGCATTCTGGGACTTTACTACTACTCATGTAGCTCCAGGAACACCAACAATCGTTACAGTTTTTGTCACTGCCAGCTATGGTGCATCAAATCATTTAGACTGTTTTATGTATCATTTATTTCTCTTACATTACAGAAACCACAGAACCACAGAACCACGGTTTTTTTAACGTCACAGCCGTTACGTCAGGTAACAGCTTTGATTTACTACCTGATGTTGCTGTTCCTAGAGCATAATGGTTGATGTTATGCTGAATTTAAAACACTAGTGAAGAACTGTACTCTGTGGGACTGTTTTTTATGTGACTGGTGTCATGATTAACGTTTACTGATTTCCATAAAACAAAACGGTTGGAATGCAGCAGTGAAAAGAGACACCAGAGTGAGATGGATGCATACCAACTCCAAAATCCGGAGCTCACTTTTATATCAACTGAAATATGAAATATTTAAAAGTGGAATGTAGCACAGCTAGAAATGCAAACTATATTTTCCATAACTATATTTTATAAACAAACAGACATTTAAAACCAGAGGTCAATATGAGCTGTGTAATGTATTCATTATCCAAATGAGAAAGCTAATCGGCTAGCTAGCTAACTCATCCAGTCATGTATGTAATGCATCAGCACGCAACTTCCTGTCCTTCATGTTGTGTAATTTTATGACAATGTTTGAATTGTTCCAACCATACACTATACAGACAACATCCACATTACGAGAGCAAATATTTTCCACTTTTCTTCTAAGAAAGTAATTTTGCACATCCAAACTATGATAAGCTTTAACACACAATATCAGCAAGGTAATGATAAACGTTTTAGGTCAGAGGAAAAAAAAACTGTTCTTTCAAAACTTTGGTTTAAAGGGTTGGAAATGTCACTGGTCATTTTTGAATACCGTGGCTAGAAGATGAATATGCACCTTTGACTATTTTCACATTTAGTCATAATATGAACTGAAATTAAAATAGAGCAAATGTATTAGTTTCTAGCTAATCTACATTTAATGTCAGAATAAAAAATGAACAATAAAACATTCCAAACATTATTTATCATATCTACACATATGTTGTCTTGGTTTAATAAGTATTCACCCCCCTTTACTCTAATATCCCTTGAACAATCTCAGGAATATGTAATTGCCTTCGAGGTCACAGCTACTTCATTTTTTTTGCAACACCTGTGTGGAAGCAAAACAATATAGCTTGAATAAAAACAGCAGTTTACTATAGTCCTTGAGTTTTCAAGTCCAGATCCACATAAAAGCAGCAGCATGGGATCCAAAGACATCCTGAAACAACTCTGTGTCAAAAAATGTTGTAGAGGTGCACAAGGGGGGATATGTAAATTAATAAGTGGAAAATGCATGGCAACACCCACAATCTGACAAAACAGGGCCTTCCATCAAAACTAGATAACTAAGAAAAGAAATTCCTGGTCAGAGATATCACCAGAAACAAAATAGTGACTGTGAAAGACATACAGGATTTGATGGGCAACAGAGGAAAACATGCATCACATAACAATTTCATAAATATTGCACACATCTGGCCTGTATGGACGAAGGGCATTTCTCAAAAAGGTCCCCAGAAGTGCTGTATGAAGGTGGCAGAAGGTTTTGTGGTCAGATGAATGCCGAAATGGTCCATCACCAAACTCCACCATCTGAACTTTCAAGCATGGTGGTGGCAGTATAGTGCTGTGGATACGTATGTTACTCATCTGCATGGACTTGGGGAGACTGTAACGACTGCATGGTGGATGAATGGAGCAGAGTACAGGGAGATTCTGAGGAAGATCCTCATCACGTCTGCAGAACATCTGAAACTGGGTCAGAAAATTATATTCCAACAGGACAATGGCCTCAGGCATAAGGACAAAGACATCACTGAAACACTAGCAAGAAACAAAGTGGATATCTGGACGGGGTTGTCAAATCCCTGAGCTAAATCCAATAAGGCTTGGTGGTTGCTTTCCATCAGTAAAAAGCACCTAAACTCTCCCAGCTGGAACAGTTCTGCAAAGAGGAGTGGAAGAACATCTCCAAATCCAAGTGTGGCAACCTTGTGGAGAGCCACCCGAAAAGACTGGTAGCTGTAGTTACTGTCGAAAGTCACAGTACCAAGTATAAATTCTGGGGGTGTATACTTCAGAAATGAGGAAATTCAGTTCTGTCAAACTCTGATTCCACATTAAAATGAATTCACTGAATTCATGTGGTATGTTGTGTTGTTCGGGTCTGGGGAAACAAATACCATTTAAGTCCATGCAGTTTACAAAACCTGACACAGCAACATGTCGACATTTGAGGGGGCATATTTATTTTCTATCCATTGTGAATCTTATTTGTTCCCTATTTGGGAGCATGTCCTACATGAGCAGTTTCTTTGTTATTTACCACAATAACCCTGGAATTATTGTGAATCATTTCTCTCTTTTTTTAACTTTCAGTTCCTCAGGCTTTTAATATATGGCAGATTATAATCGTGATTTCGGCGCTCGGAGGTTTGCTTCTGCTTGGTGGCGTAATAATCATCATCATTTTAAAATGCAGAAGGAAACATCGCACTCGGGGTGAGGATATTTATTCCTTTACTATTACACATTCAGCTATTATTCATTTGAACACTAATGTATGCCTGTTTTGCCTATTCATTTATTTATTTTTTTTAATTAATTACTTTACTTTTCGTTTATTTTTCAGAGGAACCCATTTACTACAACACATGCCAGAAGCGTAAAAAAAACCCAAGGACATGCAGAAAAAAGGTCACAAGTGATCACAACCAAATTAAATCATGAAAGCGGAGCATCTTTCTTTGGAAAGCTTTTTTTGACTTAATGTTCACATCATCCCCTGAACCTTGCACTGCAAGACCTGACCTGAAACAGAAATGTGTGTGTGTGTGTGTGTGTGTGTGTGTGTGTGTGTGTGTGTGTGTGTGTGTGTGTGTGTGTGTGTGT
>JAQQZR010001687.1:0-10640 GCA_030068235.1 Notoglanidium macrostoma
TGTTCTGTGTTAAGGCCGTTGTCGTGGCTGTAGTGTTCTGTGTTAAGGCCGTTGTCGTGGCTGTAGTGTTCTGTGTTAAGGCCGTTGTCGTGGCTGTAGTGTTCTGTGTTAAGGCCGTTGTCGTGGCTGTAGTGTTCTGTGTTAAGGCCGTTGTCGTGGCTGTAGTGTTCTGTGTTGTTGCCATAACTGTGGTGTTCTGTGTTGAAGTGGTTAATATCGTACTTGCTGTATGACAAGACAGAAAGCAGATCAAAGCAGCTTGGTGAACAGGTATTATAAGGGTTTTGTGTGATTTCCTTTGGGGGGCTAATAATTCTGACATTAACTGTATGTATGTGTAAATATATCCATCCATCCATCCATCCATCCATTATCTATACCGCTTTATCCATCTGGGTCGCGAGGGAAACTGGAGCCAATCCCAGCATCTTCGGGCGAGAGGCGGGGTACACCCTGGGCAGTCCGCCACAGGGCCAACACAGACAAACAGCCACACGCTCATGCTCGCATTCACACCTTTGGGCAATTTAGAGTAGCCAGTTGACCTAATCTGTATGTCTTTGGACTGTGGGAGGAAACCCACATGCACGGGGAGAACATGCAAACTCCACACAGAAAGGCACCCTGGGTGACCCGGGGATCAAACCCAGGTCCTTCTTGCTGTGAGGCGACAGTGCTAATCACTGCACCACCGTGCCGCCATATATATATACACATACATATATATACTTTAAATATAATATAAATATATTTTATATATGCATATAATTAATAAAAGATGCAAACATTTCACACCTTTGTTATAAATTTCCAAGTTACGTGAATTCAATTTATATGGGTTTTTTTGTGTTTGGTTTTTTTTTTGGTAGTTGATAGAATTGATAGAAGTGGTTGCGTTATGATATTAGTTATTATCTTCTGGAGTTTATTCATTTGGAAGAGAGTTTAATTTGCAGAGAGTGAATTATGTGGCAGGGGCTTTTCAAAGAAGTTATTACCAACTTGGGACTGAGCACTTAAATATCGTTACCTCAGTCTGATAGAGAATGCAATTTCTCCTTTAGACTCAGTAAAAGTACGGAATACCATTTTTTGTACCACTCAGACATGTCGAATGCCTGCTGATGATGACCCTGTGACTTGCTGCCACTGTTGTTGGTTTCAGTGTTAACGGTGTGGATGTTATTGTTGTTATATCAGTACCTTCAGGTGCACTGTAGGGGGTAGTAGAAGCTTGTGATGGTGTTGTGGATGCAGTAGTTGCTGGTGATTGCTTCTGGACTTCTTAATGAGAAATAAAATGCAATTGCTCAGTAAACTAGTGCTGTCTTGTTTTGATATTGTTGGGCTGTAATATTTCTCATATTCTGAGTGTTAATAAAAACATGACAGGTGCTACTTACTGTTAAAACAAGATATTTAGTGGTAATTGCTAAATATATAGTATTGCATTATTCAACAATTTTAGATCAAAGTTACATTTTCTTTGTTTTTAATTTTTCTAAAACCTTAACAGAAATGCTTACCTATAACAAGATTGGAATACCAGTACCTTCTTCTGATTATTAGTGATCCCTCCCTAAAATACAAACAGAAACAAACAAACAAATAAATGATGAATGAATGAATGACTGCATTGTACATAGAACAACTACAAAAAGTACAACTTTGTATGGCTATTTTAACTTGTAACTCTTATGTGTTCATAAACAGTAAAGTTGAGTTTTAATGCAAGAATTGGGTTAATATTTGAATATTTTGGTTGCAACATAATGCCACTCTGTCTTTGAATTTAAGCCTAAAGTGGGCATGGTCTTCTAATCTATGGTTAAAAATCTAGCAAGACAAAAAGAAAAAAACAAACTCTTCCATCTTACCTAAATATTTTGACATCCGTTCCATTATTCAAAGCTCCCAGAGTTATCGGGTTCTACAGATGAGGACAGATCGAGATGTTTGGTTACAGGAACAATCCATATGCGGAGAGATGTAATAGATGAATACTTCATGCCAAGGTGGTGTGATACGGCACAACGCAAAGCCACTCCAAGGTGAATTATTTTTCTTTTTTAAGTGCCCAGTTTGTCATGTATTATTCAGTTTTTACCACACTGATTGCAATGTTTAATTTAGTAATGAGCATCACATGTTTTAATAGTTTATATTTAGATTTAATGTTGTGGATCATCTGTTATTTCCAGTTCTCACTGATGTTACTGCAGCTTTAAACAGTTGATCACTCACCAGTCTTTCTTCCTCTCTCTCTCTCTCTAAATCTCTTCCTCCCTCTCTCTCTCTCTCTCTCTCTCCCTCTCTTCCTCCCTCTCTCTCCCCTCTCTCTCTTCCTCCCTCTCTCTCTCTCTCGCTATCCTAAGAATGTTTCTGAGCTGGGAAAATTTGCAAATCAGTGACTGTTACTAAGCGCTGACACTGGAGACTCCCTCCATAAATTTCAAGTAATTGTCTCCTTATAGAAAATTTCACCACATCAACAGTTACATGTTTTCTTAGTTAGACAAGAACTTTTGTTGATTTTCTGGAGCATCTGCTGTATAAGATGTTACTACTACTGTCCAAGCCAGATTCGAGAATTTACCCACTCTGTGGTATTCATATGAAATTAAGATTTTTAATGTTTCATTAATAACATACTATGGTATTTTTTTTGGATCTATGTATGACAGACTGAATAAATCCAAATAAATATTTTTTTACCAGCATGTTCACTGGATAGTCGATGTCAGTGCTGTTCAAATCCTGAGGATCTGTGGATGTCAACAAAAAAAAGCATTATCACAACCCCAACCTTAACCATCCGCATTATTAATCATATAGTTCTGTTTTTGTCACACATTGATATGAATATAGATGTGCAGTCCCATACTAATGTCTTTTTTTACCTGGGATAACTAAACCACTGTCAGTCCTTGTCCAGCCATGAACTAACATCTGATTGTTGTCAGATGATGTTCCCAGTAGTCCTTACAGACATGAAAATCATTAAAAATGAAAAAGATTTAATTTTGAGGAATTACATTACTTTTAGAAAAAACAGTAGAGTAGAAAGTAGAAACAACAGGATTAAATACAACAAATATTCTTACCTATTAGAACTAATAGGACGAGCAGGGGTTTTACCATCATCCTTTATGGGATTCTAGCCCCTGTAAATGTAAAGTTAAGTTAAAGTTAAGTTAATGTGGTCATGACAATTTTACTGTTTCATTATCATGACAGCATAAACATTTAGGTCCTTATTTATTAGAGGATTGTGTGTATAAAAACATAAAAACAAGTATGAGCACGATAACACCCATTGTAACTGTCCAAGCTGATTTATATATGTCTTTGTTTGTTGGTGTTTTTACCTTTACAGTTATGTGATTTGGAGGTGTTCCTCATTAAAAGTGCAAAGTTAAAATTTATTTAGCAGTGGCAGTATTGTATTTCTGGAGTGCCTTATACTGAGGGGTCATTCTGTGTCAAATCATCCAAATTTTAAAATACTTTCCAGGTCACCCTCTCAGAATTCCTTTAAAAAGTTCACAGATGCACATCTACCCACATCTCTGTTCATTTTCAAATTACAGCCCATTTATAGTATTTATTATTGTTTTTTTCACCAATGCATATCTGGGCAACTTTTTGCTTCACTCAAAAAGCTTGTACATGGTGGATTTTTGCTACATATACCCTATACACCCCCTAGAATCCAAAAATCATCACATGTCTTGGTGTAATGGTGCAGACAATGGAACAAAAGTAAAATAGGAATAAAGATTAAAATTACACAAAAGGAATATATAACAAGAAAACTACCTACTATTTTCAGCGTGTGCAAAATATGTAAAGAGTATAAACAGCATAATTGGCAGGATGCACAAAAGGTAAGTGTAAACATGATGCAAAATACTACAGTACTCAGCTGAGTGCAGTGGAGTCCAATGTGCAATTTATTGTACTTTTATTTTTCCATATTATTTAATGGTCTGAATAAGTGTATGTTAATGTAACACATTAATTGTGGAGTGACAGAGCGGAGGAGTACTGGGGTGTGTTAAGTAATCCGAATGCAGATGGAAAGAAACTGTTCTTGTGCCGTGAGGTGTTGGTCCTGATGGACTGTAGCCTCCTGCTTGAGAGGAGTAACTCAAAGTTTATGTCTGAATCTGATACCTTGGATGACAATCAACCAGGAAAATATGCTGCCTGTGTCTATGACTCTGATTGGTGTGTGGGTAACATTAAAGATTGATCAGATACCTATAATTAGTCCTATAATTAATGGGATTTCATACTGGTAAGCCACTACCTTTGTTTTGTTTTATGTTTGGTTTTGTTTGGACCTAAACCCTCAAATAAAATTGGAATGTTGACGCTGATTGCTTTTCCTTTATTTTTTTTTTATTATTATTGGCTTTTTTTATTATTGTCTTTTCACTAAAATGACTGATTTTTGCATTGAACCACATCTCAAGTGCTTCCATCAGTGTAAGGAACCTGTGTGCTTCATGTAACAGAAGGATAAATGTATAGGTAATATTCGCAGGCTGGAATTGTTGGCTTGGCCCTTGTGATTATGATATCTTATTTGATTTAGGGTATATCCTGTGGTTCTTTTTTTCCTCTTTATTTTTGTTTTGCTTTTTTACTTTCCTTGTTTTTTTCTTCTTTTCTTTTTCTCGCCACACTTTGGCAGAATAGACAGGATTTTTCTTATTCTTTTTTTTTTCATTTTCATTTTTTATTTCCCCCTTCTTTGGTAAATTGCACATTCACCATTTAACATTCACCTTTGTGGGTTATCACCTTTGTGGGTCATACTAAAGGCTCTTCAAAACAGATCATAATACTCTCTAACCTTTTTAAATGTTGATAAGGTCTTTGTTTTCTTGTCTAAATATTTTGACACACCCTCAATGGTCTATGGCGTATCTTAGTAACAGCCAAGATAAAAACTCAGCATTGTTGTATATGGAATGTAAGGGTGTCACTCCTAAGCTCCTGACGTAGGTAGTTCTATGTTCATAACCTGAAGCAGGAATTCCTTCTACTTAATTCTGATAAGACAGAAGTGCTAGAGCTAGGACCATATGCAGCTAGAAGTAAGTTTTCTGATTACACGGTAACTCTAGATGGCCTTTCTCTTTCACCATGTGCCACAGTAAAAGTTCTTGGTGTGATTATTGACTCCAATCTGTCATTTGAAATAGATAATATTACTACGGCTGCCTTCATTTGTCTCAAATGTTTTTAAGATTAGAAACACAATACACAACACAATGCAGAAAAACTAGTCTATGCATCTGTTTCCTCAATTCAAAAGATGTTGTTCTATCTCACTGCAGATAATTCCCAGCACAAATTCTCAGCTTCTCTTTGCATAAATGGTTCTTAACCCTTTCAGACCTGAATTATATTTTAGTGATTGAAAAAAAATCATATTTTCCTGTTTGGAATACAGTCAAAAACAAGGCTCAGGAGAAAGTCAAAAATCATATATTTTTTTTATTGTTTTTTAAAATGTTCCTTGCAGTGGACGGTCGGTCTCTACAGTTGTAAAGTAATGCTCTGAAATGTTTATTCATTTATGGAACATAAATTTGGACCACAAACAGGACCATAAGTCCTGTGTCTGATGCGTGAAGTTTTTATTTGATTTACCTATCAACAAGAAAAAAACTAATTTTAACAGTTAACCAAGGTGAACAACCTGTCACCAATTGATCACTAATTTAGTGGTCCTACTTCAACCCTGACAACATCTGGAACTGTTAACAAATAATACCTACATCGATGAGCCATAACGCTTAAACCACCGGGCTAATATTATGTAGGTCTCCTTGTGCCAAACCAGCTCTGACGTATTGAGGTATTCCATGAGACTTATGAAGGTGTGCTGTGGTACCTGGCACCAAGACATGAGCAGCAGATCCTTTAAGCCCTACAAGTTGTGAGGTGGGGCCTTCATGGAACAGACTTGTTTGTCCAGAACATCCCACAGATGCTTGATCAAATTCACAGATTGACCTTCCTTGGACCACTTTTAGTAGAAACTAACCACTGCACAACATCCCACAAGACCTGTTGTCATGAGGCCCTTGTCAAAGTCGCTCAGATCCTTACACATGCCCATTTTTCCTAGGGCCGACATGAGAACGGACGGTTCACTTCCTGCCTAATATATCCCCACACTGACAAGTCCCACTGTAATGAGATCAATAACGAGTAATTGTAACAAGTGGTATGAATGTTATGGCTAATCGGTGTGTATATCAATGTTTATTTTTTATGGAGGTTTTTTTTAAGAACAGCAAACTTTACAGTAATAATTTTTTCAGATTGTTAAACTCACCTACTCTCGAGAGTCTAGCACTCCCTACATCTTCATCCTCAACACTAGTCATGATTTCAATTTATGAGATGTTTCCACTGTAAATTAACTATAGAACGTCAAGTGCTGTGAGCTCTATAGAATAAATATTTTTCATCTTATACACTATTTTATGCAGCATTTGTCTGAATACACTAATTCCTCATACATTTAAATAAAATCACATAATAAACATTCTGTTCTCACTCCCAACACAAAATATTGAAGCATGAGCAGAGGTTGTTAGTGTCACTGCATGTATACAAAAGGGCTCCTTTGGCTTCACTGCATGATGCACTATATATACACATTTACTGCTTTCGCAGATTAAACAGAAAGGCATTCTGTCAAATTGCATGTCTGTAGAGAAATTGAACAAGCTGAATAAAAACATTTGACAGGAAGGAACCTCGCACATCTTGAAATACTTGTTTTTAAATCAGAAACATCTTATAAAAGTCAGCAGTAGATGCAGAATCATGAGCAGAGGAACATGAAGTGATGACTGAAAGGTCAGGCATTTTAAAGCACACATTTTATCTCTGATTTTCACCAGAACATTACTGCTAAATGTTTTTTTTTTATGTATGTCTGTGATGCACAGATTAGTTATATTATTATATCCTTTTTAGATTTTGACTTTTCGGGTCAACTGGCTACTCTAAATTGCCCATAGGTATGAATGTGAGTGTGAATGGTTGTTCACCCATGTGTTTGCCCTGTGATGGACTGGTGACCTGTCCAGGACATACCAAGCCCACCTCTCACCCTAATTCAGCTAATTGGCTCCAGTTAATGTTGTGGAACATCAGGGAAACTAGTTAGTTCCTGTTCACACTTACATCATAGCATCTATAAATGGTCATTCCCTCAACAGCTGCTCCTTTTTCTCTTAAGTTCATAAGGAAAAAAAATGCAGTTTTTCAGCTTGTCACAAGGATCTGCAAGGTGTAAACTCCTCTGTCCTGAATTTGTCTGAAAACTTAAAGTAACTGCTTGATCTCTGATTGTTACAAAACGCTGACGCTGGAGATTCCTTACATAAATGTTAAATAAACTTCTCCTTACAGAAAACTTCACCATATCAATGATTACACAAGTTTTTTAATCTGAGTAAGAGGAGCATCCATCGAACAAATTTTATTTTAATTTTGAATATTTAATTTTTTCCCTAAGCTCAATAATGAGGTTAACAGAATTGTACATTTTGTGTAAAATGTACACAGATATTTTTCCATCATTGTCTAGTGCACAGAAGAGCTGCACCAAGACCAGGCCCAAGGATATATATATGCAACTTATGAGAATCACATAAAAGTAAATTTTTCGAAAAGATTCACAATTTTGATTCACACTCTGATTATGCTACTTAGGCTTTGGTGATGTGGTTGTTTTGCTTCCGACTTTTTCCACATTCTTTATGGGTAGTGGGTCTCATAAGAAGCCGTTAATTAAAATAATTAAATTTTATTTGACACAAAATTAACTCCATAAAAGGAGCCCTTCTGATGCTAAAGACTTATTTAAAAGCTTTAGACTCTATGTAATGTTTGATGATCTATCTGAACAGGTTGGAATACGACAGCAGAGAATCAGCTGCAAATTAACACATTTTATGTACTTTCTTTTTTTTTGTTGTTTTTATTAAAATCACTGTCAGTTGTGTGATGATTTACCACAACCTAAAACAAAACCAACACAGAGCTCAGTGAACAGTCACACTTTAATAAAGTAGATAGTTTTATTAACCAGCATTGTCATGATGAGGAACAAACACTTACCTATTTCTTTAGCTATATGTCTTTTATATTCCTGAGAATTAGATGTGAAATTGCAGTGAGGAAGTTCCTAGTCCGTCTTTCTGTAAAGAGAAACTACACAGGCTGCAGGAAAACGCTGTGATAATAAGGAGACTCGGCCAACTAGATAGACTTGTTTACTGAGTCACGAGCTGTGTTATAAAGGACAGCAGATACAAGGAAATGAGCAGAGGAACATACCTGAAATATCAGGCATTTTAATGCATACGTCTTCACATCTTCATCACATCACATATTCAAATCAATTCAATTCAATTTTATTGGTATAGCGCTTATAAAAACGGACACTGTCACAAAACAGCTTTAAAGAACTATATAAACTCCAGTTATAAATGTAAAAATTTTATCAAATTACTTTCAGCATTTCTCTCTCGTGTGGCTCATTAGAGCAATGAAACTTCATTAATTCATGCATGAGGAAATATTTCATTTCACATGCACTTTTAGTTATATATATATATATTTTTTTTGGATTTTGATTTTACCTTTTAACATTGAACTAAAGAGCTCAACAAACAACAGCCTGATATTTAAATTAATTATGATATGTCAATGTGATAAAACATGGCAGGGTAGTATAATAAAGTGAACATATTATCATGAAGTTGATGACGTTCGTATATATTCAGCAGGTCTTGTTCCGCTTACACCACAGCAGGTTTCCAATGACTAAAATTTTTTTATTTATTAAAGAATGCCACATCATACATTTTATCCATTTATAATTACATTTAATGTTGTGGAACATCAGCAAAAGTTCATAAAAGTGAGAAACAATTTAACTTCATTCATAACTTTATGATGGTATGTCTTTATGAGAAAAATAAGAAATGATCATGAGAAAAAATTGTTAATAGCCTACTTATTTGTCTTTAAACATTTCACTCTTAACATTAAAGCCAAAGCCAAGTTTTTATGCTTCGGTTTTGTATCTAAATAAAGAAAACTGAACCTTCTTTATTCCAGCTATGCATAAACAGTGCATTTAGAAATGGAAGTGAAACGAAGCAGCTCTAAAGAACTATTTTTTTCCCGTCTAAAGACAGCATGTGGAGGAAGTCCACGTGAGATCTGCCTAAAATAATTTCAACATATCTTCGACTAAGGTATGTTATGTTATGAGAACCAGGCCAGACGGGATGTATGCGCAGATAAAACACTTTATTGAACACTTCAGGCAGAGGTACAGAATCGCCAGGCAGAAATCAAACACGTTAAACAGGGAGAAGTCAATCAATGTACAAACAGACTGAACTGGGCAAAACAAACTCGTAAACAGGTAAGTCGGAAACAGTCTGAACCAGGAAAACAATCACAGAATAAACGCTTGGCAATAGACGAACCCGAGTGAGCAGAATTAATGCTTCACAAAGGACAGCACTGAAATGAAGTCTATTAAAAGAGTTCGGGGAGTACATGTGCGTGATTGGAGTCACCTGCTGTAAATTGGTAGTCAGGTGACTCCGAGCGTGGGAAAATGTCTGCCATGTTATCTGTAGGCTGTGGGTCTTAGGAATTGTAGTCCATTTCATTGTCTTTGTGTTCGTGTGTGTAATCGTCCATTTCTATGTATGATTGTGAATCTGTGTCAGATGCTGTGTCCATGTCACTGTTGTGGGTAAGTGTGGGTGTAGGAGCAGGTACGGGTGTGACATGTTAAACATTTCTCATGGCGAACGTTCAGCTTGATCAGTGTGTGGAGTGCAGGATGTTTAGTTATTATTCCTCCATCATTACTAACAGCTTTACTTGTGATAAGTGTTTATTAGTTAGCTCACTGACAGAGAAGATTGCAGCATTAGAGGTGCGCATCCAGTCTCTAGAGAGGTTAGTGAGAGTGAGAGCGGTGTAGCGTCTGTAGGGAAAAGTCTGGATGCCTCAGAATCCTCACAGGGTGACGGCATAATCGCAGAGCCAAAGCTAATGCTAATAGGCTCGTCCACAGGAGCACCACTCCTCTCCACTTCAAAGGTCTCACAGGTTTGCTGTCCTCCGTGAAGCACCTGCCAAGACACCTGAAAGAGCTCTGGTTGGCACATGAAATTAGTTTGGCCTTTAGGAGCACCAGCAGCTTTAGTCACACTTCCACAATCTGAAACAATCTTAGATCATCTTATCTCATTTAAAATGTTTCTTCGTAATAATATATGCACCTTGTCATGTTATTGTGACAAACGAACATCCAAATCAGCTATTGCAGAGAGTTTTATCTGTATTCTCCTATTATCAACTTTGTTTGGATCACATCAGGCACCACAGAACTTGACCAGGTGAGGTCAAGTATACACTAGATGTTACGTCCCCAGGGAATATGTCCAGGGGACTGGGGAGGTAACAAATTAAAAGTGACCCCAGGAGTGTATATGAATGAAGAAATATGATGTCACTGCCTGATGCAGAAAAATTAGTTCATGCTTTTGTTACCTCTAGGTTAGATTATTGCAATG
>JAQQZR010001688.1:0-10632 GCA_030068235.1 Notoglanidium macrostoma
GTTGAGGCACTTTATATGGTGCCATATTTAACAGGAGCAAGTGGTTTCCAAGTGATGACTCCAACCAGGAGTAGGACTCCGGGATGGGTCAGGCAGGCCCAGAAAGCAGAAGAGGTCAGGATCACTGGATTCTCAGGAGTAGCATGAGCAGCTCGACAGACAAACAGAGAGACAGAGAGGGAGAGAAGAGAAAAAGCAGATTGTTAGGTATGGTCATTGTCACCTAACGGTAATGAACAGAGTATATCGTGTGCTGAGTGCAAGCAGGAACTCTGGCAAGACTAGTTATGACAGCATAACTAAAAGGGAGAGCGAGAAGGTAACACAGACATGAGGGCGTCCTGGGACATAAAGCGGCCAGCCACTCCACAGTCAACAAACTTGAGTGAACATGTGAGAGTGGGGGTCGACAGCATCCAACCATCTCAGTTTACCAAAACACTCAATGCCTGAGAACCCCCCCAGATCTGCTCCTTTACCTAGTAGAAGGCTATTAACAAAAGGCTTGGATAAACAAATGTGTTTTCAGCCTAGCTTTAAATATTGGGACTGTGTCTGAGTCCCGAAAACTAATAGGAAGGCTGTTCCATAATTGAGGGGCTTTGTAATAGAAAGCGCTGCCCCTTGCTGTAGCCTTCACTATTTGAGGAATCAAGACATTCTATCTGTGTTATTATGATGATTATTATGATTATCACTGCAATCATAGGCAGTAACTCATGACTATTATGCATTCAGCAGATGACTTTCATTTGTGCCTTATCATGCTTGGGGGTGTGTTATTAAAGCCGAGTTACAAAATGATCAGCCAGAGTAAGGCTGCACAGCTAATTGTATTCAACATTCAAAAGATTCTTATCTTAAGTGATTAACGACCAGTATTATGTCACCTTAAAAATGTATACATTTGAAAAACATATAATGTACTGTCTTAAAGAAAAGCCATCATGTGGATTTAACATGAAAGTGCAGTAAAATATTATAGATCTCTTATTTTAGTTAATTCACACCCCTTACCCAGCTAATTTTGTGCTTATCGTGCTTATAGGCGAATTTATCTTGTACCTGCATTTCAGTTTCCCTGGAATGCGTGTATATAGTAGGCATGTAACGATATATTGTGCGTCGATACATGCGTCATGGTACAAATTTATGACAATTTGAATTAATAATCTGCAATTAATGTTTTCCTAGCTGTAACTGTATTATTTAGACAGAGCACAATCAATATAATACAACATACAATAGCGGGAATATACATGATGTCACCATAGGAGGAAATAACATGGCTTTAATGCCACAAAAACACATGAAAAGCAGATCTAAAATGGGAAAGAGCTTTTGTGTGATTGGCCTTACAAACAGATTCCAAAATAAACCAGAACTATCTTTTTACAGACTGCCATTAGCTAAAGATAAGAGAAAGGAATGGAGGTAGTTGTTTTGTTGTTGTTGGGTGTTAAAATAAAAAAAAGGTTTTTTTTTATTTAACAAAAGTATTAAGTTAAAGAATAGTTTAATTTGATGATTAAATTTTCTTTTAATTTTCTTCTTTTTTTTTTTCAAAAATATCATGGAAAAATCAAAACATGCACCCAATATCATAAAGTGAATTGAATTGTGAATCATTACATGCCTAGTATATACTGTGTAACTTCACATATAGGTATATAGGTAAGAAGTGCTGCTCTGTTTGCTGTCCATGCTGTGAGCAGCCATGTTGACTTGACGTCACTTGCTGAACTCTGAGGTTGAAGAGTTCCCGAGTAGGAATTCCAAGTTAAGTGTTTTCTTGGGTTTTCCCTACTGCACAGATAAAGAAAACAAGATTCATGTCTTTAAAGCATGGAAAACATGTGTTCCAAGCATATTTGTAAGCACAAGCATATTTGTCAGATTTGAACATATTTTTTCCTAAACACAGGTGATGAACAGATTCAGCAGGTTAGACAGCTAAACTTATTACTGAGACTTGATGGATGACAGTGATTGAGCGTGATAAAATATTCTTGTTCAAAACATAAAAACACTGTAACTTTATAAATTGATGCTATGTAATGGTACAGGCACAGTGCATAAGGCACGCTTGTCTCCCTCTGCTCCCTGCACTTTTATTGTCCAGCGCTAATTTTAGCTTAATATTGCAGTAAATAATGCAGTGTAGGTTGGATAACATTTCTGTGCTTGTTTTTGGAGAGAACTTAATGTTCTTAGGTTCTAATGTTTCAGATTGGGGACTCAGGTTTTATTTAAATTATTAATAACTTGGTATTCATGAAAAGGAGGAGATCGTAATAGAGACTGGGTGATAAGAAGGTATAATATCAATATTGTGATAAATTGTGTCATGATACACTTTTTTTTCTGAGATATTGAAGGTATTGTTATATCTTTTTACACGTATTTAATGTAATATGACTTACTCTGGAAGCAGAGATTTTCAAGCTGGAAAACTGTAAAATGTTAAAAAGTCAAATTTATTTTTGTAAGCACTAAAGAAAATGTTATACACAATTTTTTTACAGGTTGATTTTTAAATGCAACTCTGCTATTTTGTTAGGAAACCTGTATATCAGGATGCATATAGTGTATCGTTGAAATATTGTCAATATAGCGCTAACAATTTCAATTTGAATGTAGCTTGCTTAATATGTATGTGTGTGTATGTGTGTGTGTGTGTGTGTGTGTGTATGTGTGTGTGAGACAATTTGTTTTACCTTAATTTATTAAATTTTGGCCAAAATATTGTTTTGCTATCAAAAATTGCACTAGTAACCTGGTATTGGTATTGATAAAATTTTGATGTAGTGAAAAGCCTAAATCTGGGGACTGTGTTAGAATTATAACATCAGATCCTCTATAATAATTACAGCTGGCTGTGTCAGTTATGACAAAAGGTTAAATAATAAATCATGACTGCAGGACAGTGTTGTATTTATTTTTTTTTTACTTTAACTCTGAAGGTTTAAACAGCTCTAATCCAAGAACAAGAAATAGTTTGGGGAAGTGCAACTGCAGGAAGCTAATCATATCCCGCATGTTGGTGAGATCTTGCCAGATCTTAATCTAAGAGGCTAAAAAAGGTTTCCAAGGTTTCTCAGTGGACTTATGGTGGAGTTATATGGTGTAGTTATCCTGTACATTCTAGACATGGAATAAATTATGGTATAATTATGGAATTCCAGTTCTCGGTGAGGGGCAAGGTTAAGAACGAGTCAAGGTCAGTCTTTACGTTTCGTTTTTAGTTTATGGCATGTTTCTGTTTTGATTTCAGTCCTAGCCTTGATTAGTTTGTTGTTGTATACCCTGTTGTGTTTTAGTTGTGTCCTGAGGAAGTTTTATCATGGACCTTTATTGTTAAAGGCCTTCTTGTTCCGTGTTCAGACCCATGAATGAGTTTGTTTATGAATATGGATTATCTTTGTTTACTGCCATCTCCCTGCTGATTTGATGCCCATCACTGAATTTGATAATGATTACTGAATATGTCTAAATAAATATTACACTGATTTTACACATTTGTATATTGCCTTTAACTGCCACATGCTGCAGTGACCTTTCCAGGCTATTATACATCTGCATCCAGCCCTTTATTGGATCGCGCTCCATGAAGACATGGTGTATTAAGGTTGGAGTGAAAGAACTCAAGTGTCCTGCACAGAGCCCTGACCTCAACCCCACTGAACACCTTTGGTGAACTGGAATGCCAACTTCACCCAGACCTCCTCACCCAACATCAGTGTCTGACCTCACTAATTCTCTTGCGGCTGAATGAACACAAATCCCCACAGCCACGCTCCAACATCTAGTGGAAAGCCTTCCCAAAAGCGTGGAGCTTATTATAACATCAAAGGGGGAAGATATATGGAACAAGATGTTGAACAAATACATATGGGTGTGGTGGTCAGGGGTGCACATACTTTTGACCATATAGTGTACGTACCTTGGACAGGCATCATGAATAGAAATCAATCAATTTATTTTTCCCTCTACAAGGCTGTCCGGGCATATCCTCCTGTACGCCCTGAGTGCAGTGCCTGAGACATTTGAGTATATTATTCTACAACACATACAAAATATTATTTCAGGTCTAAGGAAGAATGATTTATGATTTCTCAAGCTGCCGTCATACCCCAGTGGTGGTCTGCTTTATCCAGCTGCCTTGGTTTGTGAGACACCAGCTGCTGGCCTACCAATGGGCAGCTGCCATCTTTGTGCCATTATAAAAACATGCAGCTAGATTTCCAAAGTTCAGCCTTAGTCTTCAGGCTAGGGATGTGTGATGTGATTGCTCAAACAGCCCTGTGTATGTTTTAAGAGATGGAGCTGGTGCTGTGATGCATAGATGTATGTTTTTTTTTTTAAACTTTAGGCAGAGAGAGAAAACTCACATTGCTGAAACTGAACCAAGCTAAAAATTCCAGGTCCAGGTGAGCAGAACATTAACTGTTAACTGGCAGCGTGAAGACCCTGCTGCGAGAGAGGGAATCAAATGTGACACAGCCGTGGAGGACACAATTAGGCCTCCATCCCACAATGAAATTAGCAGATCTCAACCTTAAATCTCATCTCAGCCAACTGTGCGTCACAGCAAGCCTTCTGGTTTGATTTAATAGGGAACGTAATTAGATGAGTGATGGAAAAGGGTTCATGAACAAACAGTAATGCTGGTCTGTTTCCACTCAAATAACAGGAAAAAAGATATTTGCATCTTTTCTCATTAGTCTGTTGCAGAGTTTGAGCATGTCTCCTGGCTTTTACGTCAAGCAGACTTAGAATCTCTCTGTCAGACTCAGAGTCCATGATAACATCCACTGAGTAAGAGCTGGCATTAAGTTTGGAGAAACACCCAGGCAAATACTGGGAGAAAGGGATTTTCCTTGAACTCAACAATAAATGGAAACCATAACCGTTTTATTCCATAATATGATGTTTCCAAGTTAAATGATCTTTCTTTATTATTCTGTTTTTTTTTTTTTTTGCTTGATTCTGAAACACATTTTTCGCATTCAATTAAACATTACCATGACTATTGTGTTGAATGCCATGGAAATTCCATGCCACATATCAGGTCATGGAGATCTGAAGGACTATAGCGAGAGGAGAAAACCTTTAATTACATAACATAACTCAGTGGAAACTCAGACCATTTGCAAATGACTTTTTAAAAGAAATCACTTTTATTTTGCATTAAAAACCTGGCTATTAACTTTCCTAGCAAGGCACTGGAGAATTGTACATTACAGTAATAGTATATTATAGTGATGAATCATTTTGAAGGAATAAAGCATACGAGCTAATGTTAGCATTCACAAAATTTGAGATTGATTCTTGGCACATACAATCCGAAAGGTATCACATGCGTTCCTGTATATGCTCATGGCTATTGAGCCACCAGGATCTAA
Organism: Notoglanidium macrostoma; assembly: GCA_030068235.1. Taxonomy (NCBI): domain Eukaryota; kingdom Metazoa; phylum Chordata; class Actinopteri; order Siluriformes; family Auchenoglanididae; genus Notoglanidium; species Notoglanidium macrostoma. Next base: position 5,406 of record JAQQZR010001688.1, read on the forward strand.
GTCTGAGATAGCACCTGAACATTTTTAAATCTTGCTTATTATTGCAGGAATATATTTGGTGAAGAGAATCAAATTGTCAAAGAACCAAAGAGAATAAATTGTGTATTGTTACAGTTACCTGTGGTGGACCAAAAAAAAGATAGACTTCTGAGTGGTAATCACTGTTCTGCTAGTTTTGAGAGCAGATTACATAAATTTAAAATGAAGGTAGTGAGTGTTTTTCTTTGGAAATGTATTACATCAAGGTTTCTTCCACACAATAATAACTTAAATCTCAGCATGTGTAGCTTCAGAAAACATTCTTCAGCCCACCCACTCACAAACAAGGCAGGTTTTTTCCCCAAGACATTAAATACTCAACCTATTTTGTGTGCAACTTCTATTTCCAGCATGGCTTTGTGTTTTGTTTTTTTTACCTACGATACCTACACTTATGACTGCTCTCATATCCGTAGTGTGAATAAAGAGCCCAGGTTTGTGTTAAAGCCTTGTTTGTTCAGTATAACCTAAACCAGATGTGGTGCACTCCCAGAGATGACAGCTTGTATAGAAGATCTTGTATTGTTGTCTCTGTTCTGGCTTCAAGCTCTGACTGAGTGCAGACCTGCTTACATTTTTAAAGGCATGACCGAGGATAACAGCTTGCTTTTGCTGTGTTTTTCCAAAATTAGCTACTCCTTAGTGAAACATTTACTGTCCGTTTTCTTGCTGATCAGCCTCTTCACACTGAATTAAATTTCAGCTTTCTTCCTCACCCAATTGTTTCAAATGCTTTTTTGCTTTACCACAAGAGAAATAATTATGGGATTATAGAAATGTAGACAATAGCTACAAGGATTTGGGTCTCCCCGTGGCAATTATGAGCTCTTTTAAACATATCTTAAGGGACAGGAAAGGAAACTGAACATGCAAACAAAAATGCAGTAGCAGTTCCCTGTTAGTAAGAATTTAATAACTTGGCTAAGTCACTCCTTGTAGCTGTGGGAGTGTAGTGGATAAGGTACACTAATGATGGTCACCATTTCATAAACAGGGAGGTAAAAGCACAGCAAGTTGGAGTTAATTGCATCTAAGCTGTGAAAGTTTCATCTGCTGACAGTAGACTCCTATCGAGCCAATGCTTATTGAGCATTTGAATTTGAAAACAAACATCTGGTGAACTATTATTAATTTGCATTCAGCAGTTTCCTCTCTAACAATGACATCCAATCTCTGGGTTTTATTACACCATGATGTGTTTTTAGAGTGCCATCTTGTGGTGCACACCATGCCTCGGGTCTTAGAAAGCAGAATAATGAGGAATGGTAGACTTTAAGAAATATAGAGTTTGGTATAGATATGAGTGGAGTAAAGCATAATGTGGAATGCATGGCTGTATTATGTAAGTCCTGAGCTTCAGTTAAAAAAAATGCTGGAAAGGGTGTAAGAAGAAAAACATATAATACAGGATATTGTGAGATATATATATATATATATACAGTTACAGTCACAAGTTTACATACCATCATCACGGACATGAATGTCATGACAATATTGGGCTTTCAGTGATTTCTTTCAAGTGTTCTTTTTCTGTGGCAAAATTATTGCACAACATACATCACTAACATGAAAAAAACATGAATTTGGTGCACAAGATTAAATTTATTTTGGGTTACATACACCCACTTAGATTAGGATACAGATGCAGAATTAGAAAATTCCAAAATGTCCTTTAACTTGCCAAGGCCTTTTAACTTCCTGTTAGTGATCATGATTGACTATAGCTGGTAGCTTCCCTGTGCACATAAAAAAGGATTATGCGACAAGTACAAGTTAATGAGAGGTGTAGCAATTTGCCATAGTCTTGGAGAAGAGCCAAGCTGTCACCCTAGCTGAAAGGGAAATTGGTGCAGATGGTCAGGAACAACCCAGGAACCATCAAGTCACAGGCCTGCCATGAACTGGAAGCTGCTGGAACACTGTCTATAGTCAAGCAAGATTTACATCACCATGGACTGAGAGTCTGCCATCCAAGAAAGAAGCCCTGCTCCAAAATTCACACCTTCAAGCTCGACTAAAGTTTGCCACATGTTTGACCACATGGATAAAGAAAAGGCCTTCTGGAGGAAAGTTTTATGGTCAGATGAGACAAAGATTGAGTTGATTGGCCACAATGATCAGAGGAACAGAGGAACACTGGACTGAGTGTTAAGCATGGTGGTGGTAGCATGATGCTCCGGGGCTGTTTTGCTGCCGGTGGAACCGGTGCATTGCGCAGAGTGGATGGAATAATGAAGAACCTCAGAATTCTTCAGCAGAACCTCAAACCATCAGCTATACGGTTAAAATTTGGACACAATTCGGTGTTCCAACAGGACAATGACCGTAAACACACATCAAAACTGATTGTGGATGGATAAAGCAGGCTAACATTAACTTAAAATAAGTGCTAACCTCAACCCTTTCGAAAATATGTGAACTGAGCTTAAAAGTCAGGTCCATGGCAAGAAAAACACAAATTTAATTGAACTCTTCCAATTCTGTCAAGAAGACTGGGCAAATATCCAACCAGAATTCTTCCAGAAGCTTGTTGATGGCCACCAAAGGTCAAGGTGAAACTTTCTAAGGGACATTTAACCAAATATTAGGTGTGCTGTATGTATATATTTGACCCTGTGTTGATTTCCGAAAACCTAAAATAAATAAAAACTTGTGCAACAAATTCTTGAGTTATTTATTTTTGCATTAAAGATATGTGTAGTACAATCATTCTTCACCAGAAAAAGAACAGCTGACATGCATGTCCATGATGACTATAAACATGCCAAATTATCTCGAGTCTCTTTTCCCCTCTCTTGTTCTCAGCTATCGCTCAGCTTTATGCCCTCTGCCGTTCACTGCAACACAGCACACTGAGGGTGGTCCAGAGAAGGACAACTGGTGAACCGGGGACAGGGTCGTGGTGCCCAAGGCTCAGTGATGTGTGTGGGGAGTGAAGGCTAGTCTGTCTGTACTGTATACTGATACTGTAACACAAACTGCTGAAAAAGCTGACTATGATAGAAAGATGTTAGGACACACTGTGCATCACAGCTTATTACGTACGGGGCTGTGTAGCTGCAGACTGGTCCGAGTGTCCATGCTGACCCCTGTCCACCACCGAAAGCTCCTACAATGGGAATGTGAGCATCATAACTGGACCGTGGCGCAATGGAAGAAGGTGACCTGGTCTGATGTATCACATTTTACATCATGTGGACGATATTAGACAGGTGATTTTAATGTTATGGCTGATCGGTGTGTGAGTATGTACGTATGTATGGGGGTGAATCCTAAATGGCTTCTTCTCAACTATATAGCTCAATACATAGGGTGTAGAAGCCACTATGTTCAGCCTACTTCAGCCTACACTCTAGTAGGACAATCTCTGTTTACATAGAAACTGACAGAAATAAGGCTGGCGTCATTGATAGTCATTAGCGACCAATTATGAGTTTCTTCTTGAAATCTCACTGGTGAGTTCGCTCAGATTGTCTCAGCTGGAATGGGTGTTTAATGTAAATCCTTGTTGCCATTCTTTCTTATGAATTACCTGAAATATTATAGCTTGCTTATCAACAAAATATCCGAATCTACGGTCTTTGGCGAACAAGAAGGTCATAAGCAGGAAACACAGAACATGGAAAATATGGAACTACAACATAAGGCTGAGAAATACATGTAAATACCCGAACAAGACTTTGCAATGAAACAGCAAACCATGAGGGCTTAAACAGAGATTAATTAGAAATAACTAAAAACGGGTGAGTCACGTATATGTCAACATAGAGGTGGAGACAGGACCAGGAAGTGAAAACAAACAATGTCACAAAAAAAGCACAGGCTGTGCATATAGTCTGGACAAAAGCACCATGCACTGAGGGAAGTTGTGACATTTCCTGAAAGAAAAAAAGATGTAAATGCAGTTCTGTGGTGATTTTAGGTGCCAAAGTATCACAGCTGTGATTCTGAGCTGTAATATCTGTACAGGATTACTTTCACATGGTGACATCTTTTCTTTTTACATGTCTTCTTTATGTTCCAATGGTCATGATAAAAAAAAATATGAAATTAAATGTTTCTACATTAAATTAAATATAAAGTGCACAACACAATAATAAACTAAACAAAGTCCATACTTGGTGTGATAATGCTTTGTAATCTCAGGAACATTTTGTGCATCTTGGAGATTCTGCCACAGTTTTTCTGGAGACTTTGACTGTCACAGTTTTTTTTTGCAGCAAAACCCAGGAACCTTCATTACGTTGTTTTTTTTGTTTTGTTTTTTTTTTGTCTAAAAAGTATTATGTAAGACGTTGCTTTCTTTACTGACAGAAACATTTTTCTGTTTTAATTTTTTTGTTGAAAGGTAATATTTAGAACTAAGTATTAAATATTAGAATGTTTCTGTAATGACTCAATAATGCAGAAGTTGTAAAATTAACATCTATAGCAAAATTTGTGTCTGAGACTTTTGCGCAGCACTGGATGTGCACACATTTGTTTATTTGGCAGAAACTTGCATGTACAGTTGCCTGAGCAACGTGAAAATTTATAAATAATAGACTGCAAATTATTTAACAGTTTTCTCAGATGAGATAACAGTGATTTCAAATTTGAAATGTAATCATTTTGGACCTCTTTTCATTCCTGTAGATAGAGCTTGATCAAATTAAAATTATATTTGTCACATACATGGTACAACATGCAGTGAAACGTTTCCTCTGCATTTAACCCATCCAAGCAGTGAACACATACCCGGAGCAGTGGGCAGCTCTACAGCGAACAGGGAGCAGCTTTTTGGGGGAAGGGAAAGTGATGTTCATTCACAGTCCAGGGAATCGAACCAGCGACCTTTCGGTCCTGAACCCACTTCTCTAGCCTTTAGGCCACTGCTGACCTCATGAGTGGGAACTCACTCAGTCTCAAGAAGAGTTATTTGAAGGATTCTGGTCAAATGTAGCAGAGAAATTTATCTACTCATTTTCTTCTCTCTCTCTCTCTCTCTCTCTCTCTCCCCCCTTTCTCCCCCACTCTCTCCCTCTCTCTCCCTCTATCTCTTCCTCTCTCTCCCTCTCCCTCTATCTCTTCCTCTCTCTCCCTCTCTCTCTCCCTCTATCTCTCCCTCTCCCTCTCCCTCTCTCTCTCCCTCTCTCTATCTCTCTCTCTCTATCTCTCCCTCTCTCTCCCTCTATCTCTCCCTCTCTCT
>JAQQZR010001689.1:0-10631 GCA_030068235.1 Notoglanidium macrostoma
CTGGGATTGGCTCCAGCTTCCCCGCAACCCAGACGGATAAAGCGCTATAGATAATGGATGGATGGATGGATGGACATGTGTACAGCGTATTCAGAATGTGCATCTCAAGTTGATTTGTGGTGCAGTTTGCAACAAACAGCCTCTCTCATGTTTACAGACCAACTAGATAATTAGAGTATGCACGGCTGCATGTAAACGGGAATATTAGTGGAATGCTCATTTTCATTAGCCATGTATACAGCTTTGTAGGAAAACTGGGTGAAAAACTGAATGTTTTGCATGTAAATGTTATGAATATTGGAAGAGACTGTAGTGCTGCTGTAATCATAAAGACTGTCCTCTCAGGGCTTTTATTCACAACACACTTAGTACTGTTTGACTTTATAACATACAATTGTGGAGCAGTAATGACTCATAATTACATTATCTGAGTGTCACCCAGAAGAGGATGGGTTCCTTTTTTGAGTCTGGTTTTTCTCAAGGTTTCTTCCTCAGGGAGATTTTCTTCACCACTTTTGCCCCAGGCTTGAATTTACATCCGGATGTCTTTAAAGCTGCTTTGTGGCAATGTTGAATTGAATGAATGAATGAATGAATAAACTACAACAACAGACGGAACGTTAGGTCTGTACTTGCACTGCATTTTGAATGCCACGCCCCCTCTCGTGCTGCTCCACCTACAATTATTTCTGACCACAAAAATGGCTTATATCCAAACAACTTATAATACACTGGTGTTATCTCACTTGGTTACTCTTGTGCCTGTAAAACAAATTAAAACCCTTGAGGTAATTCATTAGGTTGGAAGTGTGCGTGCGAAGGTTTAGGATTAATCGGGTTATTTTTAGGCATTCACGTTTGTAAGGAGAGTGTTTGTTATCACTTACGTCTTGTCCTCCAAGTTAACTGCTTATCATCAGATCCACGTCTTAATGAGATAATTGGTTTCAACTCTAGCTGGGATAATAATAGGATGTGAAATAGAGCTGGAAAGAGTTCACAGGTTCTCCGTTTGTTTTGTAGGATTTCGTGAGTAATGTGTAAATAAAGGATTTCTATACAATGCTGTATAGTGACTTAACTGACATACCGCCTCAGACTCTCAAACTACTTAAATTATTATAATCATATAGATGATGGAGCTGATCCATGTAGAAGTACATCATTATCAGCACCAGGTAGGTGCCCAGCTTCGTAAAACAAACATCACATCACTCATCATCACTATCAAACAGCAGAACAAACGCATCTTTAAAATCTCTGTCTAAACGTGTAGATGATATTAACACCACGATGCTTTTTGTTTCTCGGGTTATTGATATGGGTCATGTCTGGATCAAAACTAAAAGGACTTTCTAACGTTTTAAATCTATGACGTTCACACCTTATCGTCATGCTGTGCATGCAACTACCTGTACACAGCAGACTGGAAGCCTGACCGCAGGAATGCACAGCCAGACAGTAATGCGGGTAAACACGAGCTGCTCTCTTCATTGTTTTAGGAAGCTGAACACTTGAACGAAAAGAGGCAGAGATGGTTGCTTTTCAGTTGGGTTTACAATTATATTCACATACTTAATGTCTTAAAGAGCTGTTGTACCTGTTTTTATTTATGTAGTAATTTTTATTTAATTACTTACTTACTTACTTATTTTTACCCCAAGTCACCTTTTTCTGTGAATGCTGTTGTTGGACAAACTCAGCCCCATAGTGGAGAAGGGTACGTTTCTCATCAGCAGCTGGGGCGTTTCGGGCCTCTGTGCAGAATGAAAACCAACAAGTGTGTGTGTGTGTGTCTGTGTGTGTGAGCCTGCTATCAGGTGCAACCTGAGCCAGAGCGACACGTGGAAGACGTTAGGATGAAACTTAATCTTTTCACATTTAAGCAGCAGAAAGAGAAGTGCGATAAAGCAAATGAAGTGTGCAGTGAAGTGGCGTTTCCATCAGCAGGACAATTATTTTAAACCCCGAATCTGGAAGAGGATTTAAGCGGCGTGCTTGGGAGGATGGAGAACATCCCGGATGATGCACAGCTGAAGAATCTAAAAGTCTTTTAGGACACATCTGTCCACCTCTTCATGCTGATGTTACACTTGGTAAGTCAGATATATCCATAGCTTCACTGTGTAAAATAATTAACTTAATCCAGTGTGATTTACAATCCAAGCAATTAAATGTCAGGGTTTGCTGGGGGAAAAACACTTAATAATTCCTTAACTATTGGCAACTAGTGTTTCTCTTTATTAGATTGTTATTGTTGCTGTTTTTTTTTTTTTTTAACAATTATAAGATTTTATATAACAATTTGTAGTCATCTTTACTCATTTTAAGCTTAAAATTGAGTTATTCTACTGACATATCATTCTGATAACGTAATTTCTAGACCATTTGTAGCTTGAAATGAGCAAATATGTCTCGAAATAGGTTTGATGCTCTGATATGTATTCATATTTATTTTACTGATTAATTATTTATTTATTAAAAATTTGAAATCTTAGATATCCTTTTCTTTTATTAAAGATATCTTCACTTAAGTAACTTTGCAGCGTAATGGAACTTTATTAACATGGTTTGAATTGTAAATGGAAACCGCTAGGCTTATTCCCACTGGGAATTTTGTTTTCAGCGGTGGTGGACGGCTTGCTCAAGGACTCTGGTAGTCCCGGGAAGTCGAAGTCAGCTTTATTAGCATTAAGCATGTGGGTTTCATTGCTGACTCACAGCGCCAAATTTCCTGGTTCGATCCTGAGCTCGGGTTACTGTGCGTCTCTGTGGTTTCGAATGTTTGTCAGCGTGGGCTTCCTCTGGATTCTCCGGTTTCCTCCCACCTTCCAAAAAATGCAGGTTTGGTAAATTGCACCATGGTTCTCTTACCTGACACCCAGCATTTCCTGGGATTGGCTCTGGGTCCACGTCATCCTCAATGGAATAAAGCTGTTACTAAAGACGCATGAATGAATGAACAAAGAAATGAATTAGTGAGTTTTTAGTGGTAAAAATCTTTCATCTTAGTGAAATACAATGAAACACAATGTAAAGTTAAATTGTAACCAACAGTTTAAAATGGTGGCTCAACAGTCTAAAGGTGATGTTCAGGTGTAAAGATAATACAACAAACACAATTATTAAACTCATAACATTCTGTTTATTATTTGAGCGCCGTAACCACCGAGACACTGTTATTAATCTCCTGCTATTTTACTGTTACTCATGACTGCTTATTTCCAAGCTGACTTTAGACAGCTTAATAGGGAACGAACTGATCATCATCAATGACGCACGCTATGTCTAATTCCTCATTAAACCTGAGCAAAGACTTAAGTTAAGCTAAGTCAGAAAGACGTTTCTCCTCAAGCAGGCCTCCTCTTCCTGATACACGGCATTGCTCATTTTTCTGCAGGCATTTAATTACTGTGCATCTGATCATCACCACAACCCTGGTTTTAGGAATGGTATAGAGTGTACGCGTATCGTTTGCTTGAATAGATGGCAAAATAGTGTCTGTATAGTCCCTGAACATTCTGTTTTGTAATGTCTGTGCAGATCCATATATACCTTCACACCAAGAGATTTAGTGCTTTTCTTGTTTGCCTAGAGTGGTGTAATGGCATAATATCTGTAATAGTTTCCATAGAGATGCTTTGTATGTAGTGAAAAATTGTCTATCAGAGGTACGCAGTGCAGTTTTTGGACAACAATTCACTCCCATTCCTAAAATACAATGGAGTAGGAAATGGTGGGTTTCCTTAGACCATGAACCTTACAGGAAACCGTGAAATGTTCTGGCATCCTCTGTTAGGGTTGAAACATGTACGGATGTATCAGTCAGTGCAAATTCAAGATGTCAAGTGAAGTTCCTTTTTATTGCCATCCATCCAGGGAGCCAAAACACTGTACCTGCCTACAGGAACAATAAAAATGGCGGAACATACTAAATAGACATATATAGTGCACAATATACTGCAAAATGGGGTCCAAAAGTCTGAGACCACATTGAAAATCTGGGATTTTTTTTCATTCGAAACTGGAAATAAACAGAAGGTTTAAGAAAACGAAGAAATAAATGTTCAGTGACTTGAATATTTAACATTCAAGGTTCTGCACTGTTTCTAGATCCCTATTTAAATGTAAGCAAATTTGTGATATTGATCATGTCTTAGCCTTGTGATAGATTGGTTAGGGTGTACCCCGACTCTTTCCCAAAATCAGACTGGCCCCAGCTTCCCAGCAACCCTTGACAATGCTAATGGATGGAAATTGTAATATATGAGAACGTCCTACGATAATCCATATATTGTCCCAAATATTTAAAAAAATCAGAATGTTTTCAAAGATTTTTATAACACTATCAAGACATCATATAATATATTTCAAAATGAATACAAAATACTGTATACTGTTGACTGTAACTTGCATAGGATAAGATAAGACGGAGCCAGTGCAATATGTAACCAAAACATAATTCACACTAGCTATACAGAACAACTGAGCAACATCAGACTAAAGCAGACTGTTTATGTAAATTGCGAATGACGGAGACTGGTGTAAGTAGTAACATATGAATGTGTCTGCTTAGGAAGAATGCATATACGTACCTAAATGCAGTGCAAGGCATCATAATTAGAAGCCTGCAACAGTGTATAAAGAATCTACATAAATAAACCCTGGATCTGGAAAGACAGGCTTGGGACGTGTTTAAAGTGTTGAATGAACAGTTATAAAGAAAAAAAATGTTTTTCTCTAGAAGAAAAGAGTTTGGGTTTTTATGTGGTTTTTCTTTTTTTTTTTTTTTGTCAACAAGCATTTGTTATTACAGATCAAAAGATTATGGAAAAAAAAGCACAAAAACACTTCTTCTAGTCTGTACATGTTTTTCACACTATGTTTTTTCCTCCGTTGCAACTGACAAGCATCTATTGACGGCTGGTCACGATCAAATATTTAACATGTCTTTGCAACCTGACTCTGAGAGCATTACACCTGCTCTGGGAACCTGATCTCAGCTATAGGCTCGGCGCGGCACGTTTACGGCATGGTGTTATATCCAGAGTGTATAGCAGATAAGCTACACCGGTGTTTTTCTAATGGGGGTATACGTACATACAGGGATACGTGAAGCTCCTACAATGGATACTCTGTTTTAAGGGAAAAGAACTGAATGTAATTAGAACTATTAATATGATTAAAATATATATAATAAGTAGAATTAATGAGCTTTATACTTGAATGAATTTTGTTGTAGGGTTGAACATACTCACCAGTGAATCACCTTGTGACAGAAGCAAAATGGCTTTGCTGGCGTAAAACAACCGAATATCAGTACTACCACTGATTAAAACAGATTAAAGATCTAGGAACTTACACTAATCTTGTTTTTCCCCAATACTCATCTGTCCAGTTTCAGCAAGCCTGTATCCCCTACAGCTGCTGTTGTAGCTCATCCACCTCAAGGTTCAGCATGTTGGGCCTTTATGAGATGCTTTTCTGCTCACCACGGTTGTAAAGAGTGCTTATTTGAGTTACTGTAGCCTTCCTCTCAGCTTGCACCAGTCTGGTCATTCTCCTCGGACCCTCTCACATCAGCAAGGTGCTTCTGACTGCAGAACTGCTGCTCGCTGGATGTTTTTTGTTTTTCACACCATTCCGGGTAAACGCTAGAGGTTAGTGTGTGTGTAAATGTGAGTGTTGAAGGAGTGCCCAATTTAACATTGATCTCAGCTTGAGATGAAAGTACGTTTGATATGATGCCATGATTTGAAGACACTAAATATCTTGAACAATGTCACCTACACGCTGCGGATGAATCCAAAACTGCAAATGACTAAAGAGTGTTGCACAATAGCACACCCACTGTAGATTGTAAACGTAACAGGTATCCTGTATGCGTCTGGCATCAGTCACCGTGTCTGAAATTTCACACTTCTATTTACACAGTGTGCTGAAAGAGTACTCCAGAATGATTGGCATGTCAAAAGCTGAAGGCATGGCTATAGCATAGTCATAGGTATAACTTCTGACTGAGGTGATCGCTCTTTTTATATGATTTTATTATAACGCTGTGTTGTTGATGTTGTCGAGTTGCTTTGATGCAACTTGCTTCAAACTCGCCTCGGTGCCGCTGATTCTAAGTAAATCATAAGGGTGGTGTTTTCTACCGACTTAAATTAGTGTGTGTAATGTAAATTTCAGATCCAACATCTTTGGATGCTGTTAAAGCACTTCTGAGATCTCTTCACCCAGTTCCATGTCCCAAAGACATTTTACAATATTAAGGCAATCTTAATAGAGTGGACCTGTTTATAACCCCATGTTACACTTTTTCTAAACTGTACATTTTTAGGCTTATCAGATTTTCTAATACATACAATATATAAAGCTCTCCCAGTTGAAATACAAGGCGCAGATCAGCATAAAGTATACAGAGTCTTCTTTTTTTTTTTTTTTGCATCATGAGAACATCCGATTTAAACCGACTCTTCAGGTATTGACCTGAATGTCTCCCTTATTTTGAATGCATTTGTTTGCTTGATGACTCATAAGACCTGTAAGCCACTTTATGGAGGGAGTAGGATGACACTCCCTTCGGAAGAAGAAAGCTGGCATGGAGTCATAAATCCTTATGAAGTGTTAATAATACGGTTAATCTCTCGGAGGTGGGACAGACAAGAGCTGAAATATGCAGGATCAGTGGGAGAATAGATGGCACTTCCAGGGAACTGTGAGACTTTATTTTGACTGTTGAGGCTGGTGCATGTTGACGCGTTCACGTTCGTGCACAGTAGCCTGCAAACACACGTGCGCACACACACACCTGCTCGTAATGGAGCCAGTGTCACAAACATGTATTTCTTTCCAGCTGTCAGCCCAGCTGTGTATTATGATAGGGGGCTATTTATTTGAACAGTGATCGTAAAACCCATTACTCACTCGGTGGCCCCTGCCCTGTCCCACGATACACCTCTCCATGGGAACTCCCTTCTGACACAGAACTCATATGCTGAAATAAATACATGATGAAATAACATCGAAACCATTCCAGATACTGTAAAACAGAATAACAGCAATGCCCATGACGTATCTGGTGTATGTTTTGTCCGATAAAGAAACAAAACCAGTCGAGTTGACATTAAGAACAAAATAAATGTAGTCTGTTTTTCTGTTATGAACTTAAATATGAAAAAATATATTCCGCTATGGTTCATGCCTTGGTTTACTGAACACTAACGAGCTAGCATTATTCTGACAGAGGCATTGATGGATTTAGCCTTTTATCAGGACATAGCAAAGTGCTGGTTGGTAACCTCGACTAGCTAACGTTAGTTCATCTGAACATATTTCAGAACCAGAAGTCGAAGGCTGAGGTTTGCACCACAAGTTCACATGATTTTCAAAACACATTAACAAACAAAAACACAACAGCAAAACCAAAAACCATATCAACATTAACTCAGAAAGAAAGGTCCTTATTGATCATCAGTGCTTGTTGCTGATCGGACATGGTATATGGCTATCTAAAGGAAAAGCCAATTGCAATTTTTTAGTCTGTTATCTATTTAGTCTTGTGAAAACAAGTTAATGTGAAGACTTTGATGTAATACTTTCTTCTGATTAACTCTTTTGCATACTCATATTAATGCTGTGCAAAGTTGACAACATACTGTATCTGAAACATTATTAAACCACATTATAGCGAATAGCACTCTGCAACATACAGGCTATTAAAAATACTGCCAGTCAAAAGTTTTTAAACATTAAGAGGGTTTTTTTTCTTTTTCTTTTCACATTTTATTACAATTGAAGAAAATTCCATCATTGTCAGCAATGCTGGCTCTCATGGTTCCTCAACCTCGGCCACATCCAGTGGCAGCTCATCCATAGGAGTCCAACCATATGTATATATCAACCTTTCAACAAGGTGAATCTTCAAGTCTTAATTCACCTGAAGTCCAGAATCTTAAATTCTGTTGAAATACTCTGTTGGATTACCTCTTTTGATTGACCAATGACATAAAAATCGCTATTTGGCAATTATTAGCCAGATATTGGCTATCAGATATTAGCCAATGTTTCACTGATTTGCTCACTGCCTCATTTAGCTCCAGAGAGTTTTTATTGCACCTGGTGGCCCAAAATGGGAACTGCAACAAGGCTTATTGAAGAAGAAGAAGACACTTTTGTTATATATATTGTATATCCCAGCTTGTTAGGAAGCTGGGGTCAGAGAACAGGTTCAGCCATGATACAGAGCACAGAGGCTTAAGGGCCTTGATCCAGGGCCCAACGGTGGCACCTTGGCAGTACTGGGGCTTAAATGCTGACCTTCTGATCTATGAGCCCTCATTGATATTGGTGCAGGAATCAAGCTGCCAAATGCAGACTGTAGAAGTAGTGGACAGGGCAGTTAATGATTGGTTGACCAGATTGGGCTTATTTTAAAAATATTCTGTGGTCATGGAGCAAATAATTGGAAATAATTCAAAGTGTAAGTGCATACAGTGTGTCAAAATGTTCCTTGTTTTTACACTGCCCAAATTTTTGGTGTGTTTTGAGATGTGGTTGGTCTGGTAATTGTACTGAAACCTGGCACGCCTGGTTAATAATATTAGTATTTATACTCACACTTCATTGACAATGGAAAACACTCTTGCAAATCCATCAAACTCAGGTCGTACACTGGATGACTGTGAATGAATGTTCTCAACTCCTAACAGCATATTCCGTTGTTACTCTAAAAATTCAGTGTGATAGTCTCGCAATCTGTAATGTTTGAGACAGGGTCATTATTAATGTGATCCTTTATACTGGGAAAAGACCGTAAATGGTCTTAACTAGAGAGCGTGTACCTGCCAGTAGTAGTTTCTAGCAAATTTAGTTTGTGCAGTGCCGCATACTCATGGTCTTTGTTTGTCCTGCAAGCTTCATTTCTGACAGCTCACAAAGCAAAACTTCCTGCCCATGCAACTTTTCCATTCAGTCCCACAGCATCCCAGTCCTGATCCACACCTCTAGTCTCAATCAGATGCCCTGTGAACCTTTCTGGCAAGTTTTGTCCAACAAACAAACAAACACACAAACAAAGAAAACACCAAAATAGTGTGCCTCCTTTTCATATCTTTGTATGTATCTGTCTAGCACACATTACCTGTTCATTCTAAATGCATTTGTCGTGCTCGGTTACATCACTAAAGCCAGGATCACAATATTAATAATAATAATAATAATAATAATAATAATAATAAAGTCTTTCACAATGGTCACAATGTTAGATTAGGCAGTGCCACAGTGCCATCAATTCTTGCCATGTTTTGGTCAGGAGACTGGTAAGACTTCAAGTTTGACCCCGACCAATCATCACTCTTCTTGCGTGATTAGCATCAAGAAATCCAAGAGCATCAAGCATCAAGGAACACATTGTAGGAGTTGTCAAACTAGGCAAGAAAATAGAAAAATTCTGACATGTTAGACTAGATGCTGTGGGGCATCCCTGATGCCACATTGCTGTTCTTTGATCATGTCACACTACCAGGCCTGTTCATCGTTCCTGATGTTCATATCCAGGCCTGACGCTGGAAATTTGTCGGCCATGACAAAATCTTGTAAAAAACAGGCTGAATTCCAGTAGTCTGATCCCAGCAAAATATTTATGATTTTCAGAAAGAAATCACCCAAGATGTATTTAATAGCCACCCAGGAATAACACAAAACTCCTCAAATAATACAGAAGATCAGGTTTAACAAATAATCCTGAAATAATGTGTTTTTTTCCTGTTCACACTGTTATGAAAAGAACACATCAATGTCACATGCGGAAAAAAGTGTCTTCATTGTGAATATAGTTAAGTAACTGAACAAAAGAAATAAATCAGTCAGTCAGTTAGGATGAGATGAGCAGGATACGTGTTGTATCAGGTGTTAAGGGTGAACTAAGAGAGCTCGCGCTCTTACCACCTACTAATCACCTCCACGCGCTCCCTCCCTCCTTCTCTCTCTCTCTCTCTCTCTCTCTCTCTCACTCAGTCTCTCTGCCTGTCTTTCGCTATCCGCTGCGCTCTCACGCTCCACGAAGTGTACATGGACTTACTTTTACTCAGAGATAAAGCTGAATTTCACCGCATGTGGGTTTTTGTGCTCATGGCCGCGCGTAAACTGGACGCTTGTCTGACTCTCCGAGGATGGAGAAAGGAAAAGCAGAAAATCATTTGGGATTAGCTGACTGTTCACGCCTCTAACACAGGTTTGTACTTCGACTTTCGTGTCAATTTAAGCTCCTGAAGTCACGCTACTGACGTTTGCGTAAAATGCGCGTTAAAAGAAAGCCTTGCTGCATTTTACGCAAATACATCATATTAATAAAGATCATACATTACAGTGTTAATAAACACTTTTCCTCTTTCATTAACCGTTTTATTTGTAGTGCACTCGGAACTAAACTGTTCCTTCCTTGTCTTTAATTTAAGCCACTTGTCAACTTGTTCGAGTTCATCTTTTGGCCCTTTAGTGTTACCTGGAAAGGTGTAAGAAGTGCGACTTTAAACTAAATATTGCTCTAAAAGCTGTTCATTGGTTCCTAATGCACTTTAAATCATTTTGTAGATGTACACAGCAAGATATATATATATTACTGTACATAC